>APFE031594955.1:0-47566 GCA_000404065.3 Pinus taeda | reverse complement strand
ATATAAATATATAAAAAAAACTCTTACTTCAAAATATTATTTTTATTATTTTTTTTAACCTCACAAAAAAAACATATTTAAAAAAACATTGCAAAAGAAAAATCATGCATGAAAAACCTTAAAAGGTGAACATCTTTGAACGAAAAACCAAAAGAGAAATAAGACAAATTAAAAAAAATATATAGGTAAATAACCAACATTTTAAAACAATGTGCAAACTTGAGACATAAGAAAATTTAAAGTGTCAAAAATATGCCCTCAAAAAAAAGATGCATCAATGTTTTTCAAAATCTGCATGAAAATCACCAACTTTTCAAAAAAATTATACATACTTAATACATCAAAAAATTTAAAGTGTCAAAAATAAGACCCCAAAAACTTAAAGTGTCAAAAATTAGACCCGAGAAATTTAAAGTGTCAAAAATATGCTAAAAAAAGGTGTATTCTAAATCACCACTTTTCAAAATTGGATGATTTTTTGCTACCTCAAAAAAAAACGGTACTTGGTACATTTTTTGTTTGAAAGGCTACATTGTGTTAGATGGGTGACCACATGCATTCAAGGCCTGTAGATCTCCCCTCTTTTAAATGGTAAACTTGTTGGCTTTTTTAAAGTGTGTCAAGTATTAAGACAAGGATTTCTTTTATCCTCATTCATGTACATAACCATCATTGAGTCTTTGAGCAAATACATGGAGTCTGCAAGATAGATAAGTTTGCTTCCTAGTATCAAATTTGTAGAAGGGGTTAAAATTATCAACCATGCCCAATTTGTTGAGGATACTATCTTTTTGGGAGATGCCTCTACCATTATTGTCTCACATTTAAAGTGATTTTGGAAAATTTTGTTAGTTTTTTAGGAGGTTTAGTAAATGAGCTCAACAATCAAATGTACTATTTCCATATAAGAAAGACACTTCATGGAAGAATTTGAATAATTTTAGGTGTATCTCAGAGAGATCTGTGGAAAGTTTCCAATATTTGGGCATGCCATTTTGTTTGAAGCCCTTGCCCATCACTCTTGGTCCCATGCTTTAGACAAATTCAAAAAAATGTTTGAGAAATTGGGGGAACAATGCCTCAACCCAACTGGGTGTTTGGTGTTGATAATTTTTTTTTATCAGACCTCCCGTTATATCAATTTTTAGCAATGCTAGCCCCTATGTGAGTGAAACAACAAATGGCTCAAATTATCAAGAAATTTATTGAGGAGGGTGGCAAATGAATAGAAAAAAATCCACCTTATCAATTGGAGGAATGTCAAACTTCCCAAAGTTATGGGGTGTTTGGGAATCAAATACCTATAATTATGAATGTGGCATTAGGAGAAAATATGGTGTGGCTATCAGTGATTGGCTCAAATTATTAGTGGAAATAGGTCCTCTAGAAGAAATATTTGAGGGGAATAAGGGAATCAAGTATTCCTCACATCCATCAATAAGAGGACCATACATTTGGAAAAAATATTAATCTATGGAAGGAAGGGATTTTTGGCACTCCACCATTGGGTCGTTATGATTCACTGATGCCACTTTGTGAGTGGCTAAACCATAAAGGGAAACCACCACTCTATGATTCTCTTTGCGCTCCCAAGTTGGTTGATGGACGAGATGGAATTTGGGAGAAGTCTCTCTTCCCTTCCATGGCACATGTAGACTTGTGGAAGCTTTGTTAGCAAGAAACACTCCAATTTATCCACAATAGGAGATGGAAGAGGCCATGGAGAGGAAGAATATTTGGCTCAAAAAGGTTATGAATCCCTTTTCCTCTCTGGAGCTTGTCCCACGACCAACAAGTTGTGGATCAAAATCTGGTGTCTTGAATCTTTTCCCAAGATTAATATCTTTAGTTGGGCTCTTGTGTATAATATGATCCTCACTACAAGCAAATTTATTAAAAAGAGGAATTTTGAGGCCTTCATGGTGTGTTCAGTGCAAACAGGAATAAGAGAACATATACCATATTTTTCACCAGTACCCTTACACTAGCTTAGTATGGGATATTATTCTCTCCGATATTTGGTCAAGAGTTACATGGCCCTCTTAGATTCAGGAGATACTGTTGGGTGATATGGAAGTATCCTATCAAGGAAAATTTAAAGGAAAAAATATATTCAAGAGAGTGTGGGGATATCTTCCAAAGAACGTATGCTAGAAGATATGGCTTGCCAAGAGGAATGTGATTTTCCAAGAGGAGCAAGGTTATATCTTGCGAACAATTGAGGGAATTATTTTTTTGGTTGAAGCTTTCAATGCAAAGAAAAATAGAGTTCAAAAAAGTGATGATCTTTATGAAATATAACAACTTTGGATTATGGATCTTGACATAATTAAAGGAAAACCAAAGAACTCTCGGCTAAAGGAAAAATGGAAATTGAGATTGGCCAAGGAGGAATTTCCCAAGTGTATTTTAGCTCAAGCATAATTCATTTTGTTTTTTGATGGACTGTTCAAGAGAAACCTAGGGGCAGTAGGAGTGGGGGGAGTGATTTATTACTTTGTGAGTAGAGTTAAATACATATTTGTTTGGGGCTTATGCACAACCACAGATAATATGGCAAAGGCATATGAAATGTATCAAGCTATGGTTCAATTGAGAAAATTGGGAGCTCAAGAAGTGTTGATTATTGGGGATTCTATAACTCTATTCTATTATTTATTTCTTGGATCTCTTCCTCAAGACTTGAAGTTGAGTAATATCTTTCAAAGAATAGAAATACTCTACAACTAGATGCTGGTTAATAAATGTTTCATGTTTTAAGGGACCAAAACATGGTGGTAGATGAAATGGAAAATATGGGTACCGCCTTGAATAAGCAGGATCTACAGTGGCAAGGAGTAAGGGGATATTCCCCCTTTCCTTAGGGGAATGTTTTGTGAATTTAGATTTTCCTTAGAAGTCTTGTAGAGGGCCTATTCATGGTATAATTTTAAACAGATTTCCCACTGTGAAGGGAAGAATGATGTAAGTGGAAATAATTTTACTAGAAACTAGAATGTATCCATACTCCTAGAAAAATGGAGAAGCAAATGCATGATGTAAGTTCCATTCTTCCTTTTGTACAGTTCTTCTAAATCAATATATATTCAAGGTTTTGTTAAAAAAAAGAGTGATTTGATCTCACAAAATAATGAGGGAGTGATTACCATAATAGGCACTCCATCATTTTCCAAGAAATATATTCACACATTCTCTATTTTCTGTTCCATTTATTATTTCATTCTCAGGGTTAGAACTTGAAATTTCTCTTGATCAAGTTATTAAAACCATACTTCAACTTATTTTTCTTCTTTCATTATACTTAATTTGAGGTTTGCAACCCTCAAGGATTTTCCATTCTGGTTATAAGTGATGAGCTTTTTAATCAAAATTATTCACTGCATTTTATATAACTCCAACTCCAACAAGATATTTTAAAACTTTTCAACAAGTTCTGAACTTTGATGTCCTAGGCACTAACTCCCAACAACTAGGAGTTGTCTCCAGGGGTACAACATACCCCATCACACTCTTTATCTTTCAATCTCTGTCCCTCCTCCATATCTATCTCTATCTACCTCACTATCCCCTTCTCTCTCTGTCTCTCTCTCTCTCTCTCTCTCTTGCTCTCTCTCTCTCTCTATACCCACACCATATTTATATCTAGCCCCCCTCTCTCTTTTCCCCTCACTCCCTCAATATCTATCTCCCTGTCTCTCCCACTCTCCTCCTCTCCATCTCTCTATTTCTCTCTCTTATTCCCATCCTCTCTCTCCATCCCTCCCTTTGTCCTTCTCTCTATTCTTTCCTTTATATCTCTCTCTTCTTCCACTCCTTTTCCTTCTTTCTATCTTCTCTCTCAATATGCCTCCCCTCTCTCTCTCTCTCTCTCTCTCTCTCCATTTACATATTTTTCCATGTCTCTCTATCTCTTATTCTGTATTTGTCTCTATCTCCCTCCCTCTCTCCTTCTCTTTATCTATCTCTCTAATCCTCCCCCTCCAATCTCCCCATCCTGTCTCTCTCCTTCTCTCTCAATCTCTATCTCCACCTCTTGCTCTTCTTCCCTATCTATCTATCTCTTATTCCGCTCTCCCCCCCTCTCTGTCCTCTCTCAATCTCCCTCATCTCCCCTCTCTTATCCCTCCCTATATCCTTCCTTCTCTATCTCTCTCTTTCTCTCTCTCTACTCTCTATCTCTTTCTTTCCATTTACATATTTGTATATTTCTGTATATATCTTATTCCCTCTCTATCTCTACCTGCATCTCTCTCCACTTCTCTCTCCCCCTTAATATCTTTCTCCCTCTCTCCCCCATCTCTCTCTCTCTTTCTCAAACACACACACACACACACACACACACACACACACACTTTTCCTCTCTCTCCCTCTGTTTATCTATTTCTTTTGTCCCATCTCTCTTCTTGCCTATATTTCTCTACTTTATCCCTCTCTCCTCTCTCCCTCTCTCCTTTTTTTCTCTCTCAATATTCCTTTCTATCCCTCTCCATATTTCTCTCTCTACTCCCCTCACTCTATCTCCTTCTCCTCCCCCCACTCCCTATATCTTGATTTCTCTCTCTCTCTCTCTCTCTCTCTCTCACACACACACACACACTACCCACTCTTTACCTCATCATTCCTCCCTCTCTCTCTCTCTCTCTCTCTCTCTCACACACACACACACACACTATGTGTGTGCATGTGTGTGTGTAACAACCTTGGTGAAAATTCCGTGTAATAAAAGTTAATAAAGGCAAAATAATAACCACGATTGATAGGACACTTATTCCAAGCTGAATTTTGGGTAATACATCCTAGTGTGGGTGTTCATTTGGTTATTAATGACTAAGGAAATTGGAAAAGGCAATGTATAAGGCTTTGGAAAGGGAAAATGGTATTTTTGGCATAGTTATTTATGAAAATAATGGAAATTAGAAGAAAATGGAGGTGAAAGGTCACAGGTTGCATGTGAGGAGGAAAATGAAGGAAAATAATAGAAAATGAAGGAAAATAATGGAAAATGAAAAAATATAGACCTCATTCATAAAAAGGCTTTTGAGGATCAATTGGTAATATTTTCTCAGTTCAGAGTTGGAGCTCTCTTATTATTCTCTCTCATACTCTTGGACATTTAGATTTTTCATGGAGCACTCTTGAAGAGTGTGGCATACTTGGAATTTTGGAGCAAGAAGGCTATGGAAGAGCAGGAAAGCATAAGAGGACATCAGGATCAACAACTACAATGGTGTTTGCTTCCAGGTACCAAGTTTCATGTATGTATTCCTCACTAGTTTTGGCATGCATGGCATATACATGTGGGTTATTGGTCATGATCTATCATTGGCATGGAGGATTGCGTGGATTGACAGTGGATTTTCTAGTCTTTCCATTTCCTGGATAGCCATAAATATTGTGTGTGTATTTCCTTATTTGTTTTGGTTAGTTCTCATGTTTCTTTAGCTTGGGTTGAGTTATTAGTTCCTAGAAGTCTTGGTTGGATAAATGCTCTGGAAGCCCTGTAACAGCTTGGGTTGAGTTACTATTCCTGGAAGCCTTGACTGGTAAAACACTCTAGAAGCCCTTGGTGGGTTGATTTACTATTCCTAGAAGCCTTGTTGGAGAAATGATCTAGAACCTCGACAATAGTTGTGGGTTGAGTTACTAGTCATGGAAGCCTTGGTTGGAAAAAATGCTCTCGACGCCTTGGAAGGATTGGATGGAGAGAAATATGACAATGGTTTTGGTGATGTTTGAGAGTGAGGTGGAATCATTGTTTGATGGGTTGAGGTGGATGGCCTCTGGAAGCCCTCGATGGTTTTCAATCGATGTGTTCTATGATATCCCACATTCATGTTTGGAATATGGCATGGGGGTGAATGGCTGAAGAGAGATTTGGCTCAACCGTTCTACGGTCCGGTGGAATGTGGAAATCTCATCCCGGATTTGGATTTTGCATCATTAATATGAGCCTATTTATCCTTCTATTTCTATGAGTATTATACTACTTTATATATGGATCATATGGTTGTGATTTCATTGGTATTTATGTTGTTGTTAATATATAATTATATATATATATATTATGACAAAAGTTATGTATGGATCTCATCATGTTTTTACTGGTAAATGAATGAACAATATATATATGACCTAATGGATGAAATGGAAGTTGATGTGTTGAGGCATCAATGATTCTTAGTGATTCTCAGCTAAGTATGAGACTCTTATGCTCAGATCTATTAACTACACCTGTAGATTACATATTGGTTATAAGTTTGATGAAATTTCTGTCATGGCTAGTAGGCGTCTAGTCAAGGTCTTATTCAAGTGTTTGCATTTGTGCTATCATTTCTCTATTATTTTACTATTCTGAAGATGCGATTCAATTTTGGGCAGTGATTTAGCTCTGAGCCTAAAAAGGTGGCTCAAATCCTGAGGATGCTAGCACAACAATGTGAAAAATAGTCCCTGGACATTCTTACAGGCCTGTGAGAGCGTCCAAAGGTCCACGGATGCTAGCATGCCCATAACATGAGAGCATCCAACAATCAAGTGGTCCAAAATCTTAGTGGGACCCAGTGGTTGGTTAGTATAAATGTTGGATTGATTTTTGAGGGTTCTAATGCTCATCTTGAATGTATGTATGGTGTGTTTCCATTATTTCCACTTCCTTAACATGACTTAGGAGGTCAAATCATATCATAGTGTCATCTTGTCGCATGTTTACCCTGACTAGCTGATTACTCGGGTAGATGTGGTAGGAGGGTGTCACACTCTCTCCTCCAATTCTATCTCTTTATCCTTATATGTATTCTTATATGTCCATTTTTCTCCCCACCTCCCTATCTCTTTGTTTCCTTATCTCTTCCTCCCTCTATATCTCTCCTCTCCCCCCACACCCTCACTTTATCTCTCTCTGTGTATTTATCTATATTCCCCCCTCTCCATCCATCTCTCCCCCTTCTCTTTCACTCTTTATCTCCACCTATTTCTCTCTATTTTTCCCTCTCTATCTCTCCCTTCTTCCATTCTATCTCCCTATCTCTTACTCCACTCTTAATCTCTCTCCACTCCTCTCTCTCCTTTCTCTATGGCATCTTCCTTCTATCTCTTTCTCCCAAGTTCCACTCTCTATCTCTCAATTTCCATTCACATATTTGTTTTCCACTCTTTATCTCTCCTTCCCTCTATTAAACTATCCCCCCCTCTCTCCTTCATTTTTTCCCCATGCTCATTCACTCTCTCCTTCTCGCCCCCATTACTCTCTCTCTCATGCACTCTCTTTATATCTCTCATATTTCCTCTCTCCACCCTCTTTCCACCTCAAGCCACTTCTCTCCCTCAACCTATTCTTCCCTCTTTGTCTCCCCTCTATATCACTCTCTTTATCCCTCCCTCTTTCTCCATCTTCCCCACTCCCTCACTATCACTATTCTTCTATCCCTCATCACATACTCTATCCTCGCCTCTTCCCCTCTCTCTCTGTCTCACTCTGTTGTTCCCTATCTCTCCCCCATTTATATCTATCTCTTTCCCACCCTTTATTCTTATTTGTGTCTATTTCTCACAACCCCATTCTCTCTCTTTCAATATTTCTCTCTCTCTCTAATCTGAGTTGACTTAGCTCCTGGATTTAACAAAGATCTTTTACTTCCATGATGTTGTTAGAATTGCATTTAAAAGAGCATAAAAGAACATATATGCATGCTATAAATATATATATATTTTTATTCTTCACAATAATATATATATATATATAAAATAAAATTCTCATATAAGAGACTATTGATGTCATAAGTCGGATCAATGACGAGGAAACTGTCAAATTGGTTGGCCTCTGATTCACCTTGACTTTCTTCAGTTTCCAGGGTGAATTTTATGAACAAACTTGCGGTGTTGCGATGGGTTCTCCTCTTTCCCCTGTTGTTGCTAACATATTTATGGAATATTTTGAGACCAAGGCCTTACCTCAGCTCAATTTCGCCCTAAGAAGTGGAAGTGTTTTGTTGATGACACTTGCATCATTTGGCCCCATGGTCGTGAGAAATTAGATCTATTTATAAACCACCTTAATTCCCAATCTGAATCAATAAAGTTCATGATGGAAGTTGAGGAGGACAGATGCATTCCTTTCCTTGACATTCTCCTCTCTGGAATGGATGATGGTTCCATTTCTCACCGAGTTTTTTCACAAAAAAAATCACATAGAACAATATCTTCATACTAGTTCTCATCATTTTCCTGCTCAGAAATTTGGTGTTCTCAACACCCTTGCTACCCATGCTCTGAGAATCTCTAATGAAAGCCACCTAGAGAGAGAGAATCTCATCTCCATGAAGCTTTAAAAAATAATGGGTACAACAAAACTCAAAGCCTTGAGGCCTTTCAAAGAGCATGTAAAGGATCAAGAGTTAAAATTGCTCGTGTTGATCCTATTTCCAAGGTTCATCTCTCATTTATTCAAGGGACCAAGGATAAGATTTCCCATATCCTTAGGAGGAATAATATTTCCTCTTCGTTCAAACCTCTAAGGACCATCAGAAATTCTCTTGGATCAGTTAAGGACCCTATCGACCCAAAGGACATGAATGGTGATTACTTGGTTCCATGTTCCTGTGGTATTCCATATATTGGAGAAACGATTCGATCAATTAACCAGAGGATCCATGAGCACACTGCAGACATAAGGCATAGTTGTTCCCACTCATCGGCTCTTACTGAGCATGTGAAGAAATCCAAGCACCATGTCTGTATTGAGGATTCCAAAGTCATTGCTAGAGTTGATCATTTCCACCATAGGAAGCTTAGGGAGGATATCAAGATTGAAAGGAAAAAAAGGCATTTTTTGCACAATTATTTATGAAAATAACATAAATTAGGAGAAAAAGGAGGTGAAAGGTCACAGGTCCATGTGAAGAGAAAAATGAAGGAAAATAATGGAAAATGAAGAAAATAGAGGCCTCATTCATAAAAATTCTTCTGAGAATCTGTTGGTAACCTTTTGTCAATTGAGTTTTGGAGCTCTCTCATTATTATGTCTCTCTCACTCACTCTTGGACATTTAGAGTTTTCATGGAGCACTTTGGAATTGGAGCAAGAAAGGAAAAGAAGGAAACAGGAAGCAAAGATCAATTAGGGAAAGGAAAGATCAAGCAGTTACAACAAGATTCATTGCACGTATCAACTTGCATGTGTATTTTCCTTCCTAGATTTGGCATGCAGGGTATTGCATGTGGTTATTTTATATCACGGCATTGGTTTTGATAGGTGTGACACTGTCCTTCAGCCTAGACTTATCATCTACTGATAACTTTGATTACATGGGTTTCTCATACTCAGTTAATGTGGGATGGCCAGATGGATTCGAAGCTAAGTGGGGGTGGATCTCCATACTGAAAAACACATGGCTTAGTGTTCCCTGAACCAGACTATAAATCACGATAAATCCTCCTACCTAGTAACCCCACTGTGGGTTGTGGTAAAGCTAAATTGTGTACCTCGGTGGGCCTATCAATCCTTGTCGGTGAATGGCGAGATATACGATAAAGCCAAGAGTTATAATTCTCTCCATTGTGCCTAGTAGTCCCGGGATGGGATGTATGGTAAGGCCAAGAGGTGGATTTCTCTCCATTGGGCTTGGTAGTCTCAAGATGAGATGTATGATAGAGCCCAGAGAGTGTGTCTCGGTGTAGGGCCTAGTGATCCCTAGATTGGACTATGGATTATGGTAAAGCCGGAGAGACTAGAGGGCACTTAAATTCCTCACAGTGTAGGTGGAGAACTCTAATGGCATCCATGCTTGTTGGTTTTTTTTTGGTGTTCTCTATGAGTCCCACATTCATGCTTGGAATATGGCATGGGTGTGATTGGCTGAAGAGAGACTTGGCTCAGCCAATCTATGGTCAGGTGGAACATGGTAGTCCCATCTCTGGTTGGTTTATTGTATTCATTAATGAGAAATTAATTCCCTTGATTTTCATGTGTAAATGTACTAATGTATAGGTGGATTTTATGGCTAATATGTTTATGATGTTTCTATCCCTATTATGCTGGTTATATGTATGTTTTATGATAGTAACTATGTATGGCTCTCAGCATGTTTTTACTTGTAAATGAATGGATAATGTATCTATGGACTAATAGATGATAATGGAACAAATGACATGAGGGAACAATGGTTCATAGCGATTCTCAAATAAGTATGAGATCCCTACACTTAATTTTATTGTTTACACATGTAGGTTTGATCTGAAAATGGGGCACTTAGGCTTCTTGTCTAATTTTCAAGAACCTCTCCCACTTCCAAATCTTTAAATATTCCCAAGTCTTATTGATTAACCAATGCTGAATTAAATGTGTGCTTGACAATATAAGTGTACGCTTATGTTTGTTTTAAATTGTTCAGGTGCTATAAATTAATTTTCTTAAACTAATATAAAGAAAATAGCAGCAATTAAAAACAAAAGATAGAATGCAGCAGTAAAACACACACAGAACAACAATATTAACTTGGAGTTCACCCAAAACACTTGGGCTACATCTCCTTGAGCTCTAGTCAACTCGACTAGGCTCTCTGGGATTATGGAAAAGTCTTTTTTTTTTTACAATATCATGGCTCAAATCCATTGTTTTACATAGAAAAAATGGGTTTAGACCCCATTTTATCCCCTAGCTCTAAAGCTCTCGACTTTCGCTCTGGCTCTTGGCTCTCGCTTGTAGCTCTGGCTCTGGCTCTTCGGCTGTGGCTCTGGCTCTTTGGCTCTGGTTTTTTTGGCTCTCTACAGCTCTCTGGCTTTTCACTTGACCTCCAAGTGACTCTTTCGGCTGCTCTGTGTAGCAGCTTTTGCTCTCTCAGCTCTGCAAATACTTTTAGCATTCAGCTCTCCCTCAATTGAGCTTTCTGACTCAGCAACCCCCCCGTCTCTGTCATTGAAGGCTTTTAAGCCTATCAGCACTTATCTGTTTGTTTAGGCTCTCGGGCTCTCTAGCTCTCATTCGTTGTCCCTTCTTCTTCCTTCTGGAGCATTTAACAATCATTTCTAACGTCCCAAGGTATGGTGGCCACCTGTTTTGCAACAGAAAAGGCCACTAGTGTGTTGAAATCCCAAAGATATCATTTCTCTGTTGACACAGAGAAATACACTGGACATGATGAAAAATCCACATAAATGCCTTTTATCAGACTTGAAAATCCCTTAAATCCACTCTATAACCATATCGAGTTTGCCTTTGGTTGCTGTCATAATCTCCACCATCGATCTGGGCGTTCTAGATCCAATGGTTGAGATCCATTTCGGATGGCTCATTCATACGGGGGTTAGTCGCTTGAAAAGGGTTGTTTTCTCTCTCTAGGGCCTAGCCACATGGTAGCTAGTGCATGAGCTCCGGTGAAGCCCAACCAAAACCACTTACCACCTACAGGATGCCCAAAACCCCGCTTGTTTCCTTTGTATAAAAAAATTACATTAAACACTGAAAATATCGGAAAAGGGCTTTGTGGCAGACTTGAATGTTATACATATGCATTCATAAACCCTTTCAAGTCCTGTTTCATCGCATTGGCGCTTTTCCTTTATATTTCATTTATTTAACGAAAACGCAAATACAAAGGAAAATCCTGTCTTTCGGATCTCAAAATATATCAAATACCGTTCATACTTTTATCAGGTCTGGCTATATCGCATCGCATATGGTTTCAGGCCCGCTCCTTTTACTAGCTCCGATGCGATAATGCGATGTGATTAATCGCAACTACATATTGCAAAGACCGGGGGTCCCGCCTTTAGCCTCATGCCATCGTGATTGGATCCACCGATATCGGTGATCTCAATATCGCATCAGCCTAGTCCTTCCCTTATGTTATATGCATATGCTCGCCTCTGACTTGATATGTTAGGGATCGGTAGTAGGGGGTGCTTCCCCTCTCTGCTTAAGTCCACCTTGGACCTCCTCCAATGCGATTTTTCTTCATAAAGCCTTTTAGGCCATCTTTTTGAAGATTTTCCTCTTTTTCCAAAGAACAAAAGAGCATCTTCTTTCTACCATAACTTTTGCATCCTAAGTCCATTTTTGCCCATTCAAGTTGTAGTAGGTTCAGAATGAGACGAACTTTGCAATGGAGCTAATTCTAGGAACTTACTTGGACTTTCATTTTCCTCTATGAGGGACACTTAGACTTAGGAGTCTATCCAAAATCCATTTTGGATCACACCTTCCCACTAAAAGAACTTTTGGTCTCCCAAAAGACTAATATACTGATCTGAACAGTACATGAGAGTAACAACACCCTCTTATTTCAGCCTCCACACACTTACGTTGCATAGTACCTCTGAACCAAAGTCTCTGACTGCTTCCCTTCTTAGATGGGCTGATCTTCCTCGGAAGAATTGGCTTCCTCCTTGCCTTCCTATAGAACTTCTGCTGAAATGGTCATAGAAGGTGGTTTGAACTTCTTTTCCTTGATCATTGATCCAAGGTGGCTCAAACAAATGTGAAGTACACTTGCTCCACAAAATTCTCATTTGTACCTATTTGAAAAGCTGTCAACAACAACTGTTAACAACAACAGAAACATAGAAAACAAATTGATAGACTAAACTCCTGCTTCAACAAAAGAAACAGATTTCACATCTTGTGAATACCTCCACGTCTTACATTTGCATACAAATGATGGACTAGATAACAAGCCCAAAAAACATGCCTTTAGAACAAATGAACCTTCCAGTCAAGCATGTAGAAAAAGACCATTAGGGCTCTTTTCAAAAGATGAAACATTTCATCATTATCTCCATTTGGAGACTAAGTTAACTTCTCCCAAGTCAACATGGCATCACATTCATGTCAAAGCAATAAACCCTGCAAGTTAATTACACATACATGATCAAAAATAAGGAAAACATCAACATCCCTATGTCCATGCACATCATACTCATGCATGCATTTCATCCTTCAACTTTCACTTAAGTACACTGTACTTTCAAAGCTGAAATGAAATATAGTGTTGCAGCAATAAAGTGAGTCTCCTACTCAACTTTTCCATTCACCTTCTTGCTAAGAACCTACAACTTGCATCTCATTGACAAAGAAACGAAAATAGATGTATTAATAGACATGCAACCTTAATTGGAAAAGAACTCTAACTATTTCTTACCAATCTATTTCAAAGGTCTTTCCTTTGTCTGCACATCAGCATCAACATGTGAATCATCCTGAGACACATCATTCATGGAATCTTCCTTTCCATTTCTGCCATCTTCTCTTTCCACTTTCTTCAGCTTTTGTGGAAGCATTGCTGGATTCAAAGTCCAACATCTTTAAGCAAGATGTTGTTGCTTATGGCAGTAAGTGCAAAACATGTGCATCCTCTTGACAACATGATTTGCCTTGTCTAATGGACCTTTGGCTTTTTGCTTCTTTTCCTTCAAAATTTTCTTCTATGTGGCCATTCTCTTCCAACATCTAGAAACATGATGGTTATCCAAACCACAAAAGGAACATGCAATTATTTTCCCATGCTTATGTGGAAGTTTACCATGCTTTGCAAAATTAAAATGAATGTGTTTAGAACCAGATTTATACCTTTCTTTTTCACCTTTATTGCCTTCATGAGAAGGTGAAGCAAATGAAAAAGTGGCTCCCTTTGGAACCCCATAAATCTCTTCAAGGCTATTAGAGTCTCCCCAACTCTCTGGTTCAAGTGTGTGATTCTGAACACCTGCATCCTACAAATGATGTTTCAAACTATTGCATTCCTCCTGAATACAACCTTCACACTCTTGAAGACCTGCAATGCAACTTCTGCTTGGAGTTGTTTTAATGGTCTTCATGGCAGCTTTGGGACTTTCACCAAATTCTTGTCCATAGCTAAGGCCCAAATACTCAGGCCTTTCCTCTAAGATTATTGGCTCAACAATACCTTATGCATGTCTACCCAAGCCTTTTCCTTCATAGCCCATCTTGGACATTAGCTTGGAACCTATGCCTTTGGTATGTTTTTCAAAAGAACCAATATAAGAATTCTTAGAGGAATTTGAAGAAAAACTGGAATGGTTTACCTCTTCTTTAAGCTAATACTTGAACAAGGCTTCTTTGGCAACAAATAGCTATGACTCCAACTCATGCATCCTCTTCAAGTTCATATTTGCAATATGAAGTTGCCTCTCCATTTCCTACAGTCTGTCAGAAAGCAACTACTTCTCTTCCTTCATGGAATTCAACTGCTCTCTAAGTTTGCTGCTCTTCCTTCCATCCTCATACATTTCTCTCACCATGTCCATCGTGGTGGAAAAATCTTGCTTCAAGTCCTCATCATAGAGTCTTGTGATGAAGGAGGAATTTGAGGATTCACTTGTATAAGTTGTAATTATACCAATGAAGAAAGAACTTCAAACAAGATTAATAAAGTGCTTTATTAAGCAACCTTTTGAAATAAACCTCTTGTGCTTCAAGGATTGCTTTGAGGTCCTCTGGAGTAGAAGAATGCCTTTAGCCCTTCTTCCTTCTTGTCCATCCTAGACTGAGCTATCAACAACTTTCCCTTCACCTCTACAAACTCAGAAATTGGTCAATCTGCAAGAAGCATACAATCAATCAGACAATCAATCCTTGACTGTCCAAACACCTTCCCTACAAGCAGTCTTTCCTCTTTCAATCAAGCATTATGATATAACCTTCTTTGATGGTGAGGTTAATCAATATCAGGCTCTAATACCACCTGATCTGAAAATGGGGCACTTAGGCTTCTTGTATAACTTACAAGAACCTCTCCCACTTCCAAAGCTTTAAATATTCCAAAGTCCTATTGATTAACCAATGTGGAATTAAATGTGTGCTTGAAAATATAAGTGTATGCTTATGTTTGTTTTAAACCATTCAGGTGTGGTAAATTAATTTGCTTAAACCGATATAAAGCAAATAGCAACAATTAAAAATAGTAGATACAATGCAATAGTAAAACACACACAGAACAACAATATTAATTTGGAGTTCACCCAAAACCCTTGGGCTACTTCTCCTTGAGCTCTAGTCAACTTGACTAGGCTCTCTGGGATTATGGCAAAGTCTTTTTTTTTTTTACAAGCTCATGGCTCAACTCCACTGTTTTACATAGAAACAATGGGTTTAGACCCCATTTTAGCCCCTGGCTCTAAAGATCTCGGCTTTCGCTCTAGCTCTCGACTCTACCTCTAGCTCTGGCTCTTGGCTCTGTCTCTTGGCTCTGGCTCCAGCTCTTTGGCTCTGGCTCTGGCTCTTCGACTCTGGCTTTTTCAGCTCTCTGCAGCTCTTTGGCTCTATCGGAGCTTGTCTATTTGTTTCAACTCTCAGGCTCTCTAACTGCTGGTCATTGTCCCTTCTTCTTCCTTCTGGAGTGTTTAACAATCATTACTAATGTCCCAAGGTATGGTGGCCACCTATTTTGCAATGGAAAAGGCCACTGGCCTGTTGAAATCCCAAAGATATCATTTCTCTATTTACGCAGAGAAATACACTGGAAACGCTGAAAAATCTGCATAAACACCTTTTATCAGACTTGAAAACCCCTTAAATATTCTCTATAGCCATATCTGATCTACCTTTGGTTGTTGTTGGAATCTCCACTATCGATCTGGGTGTTATAGATCCAATGGCTGAGATCCATTTTGGATGGCTCATTCGTACGGGGGTTAACTATGCAAAAAGGGTGGTTTTCTCTCTCCAGGGCTTGGCCATGTGGCAGCCAGTGTATGGGCTCAAGCAGAGCTCGGCCAAAACCACTTGCCACCTACAAGCCATTGTTTCCTTTGTATAAAAAAATTCATTAAACACTAAAAATATCGAAAAAGGGCTTTATGGCAGACTTGAAATGTTATACATATGCATTCATAAACCCTTTTGGGTCCATTTTCATCGAATCAATGCTTTTCCTTCGTATTTCATTTATTTAACGAAAAACACAAAAAACAAAGGAAAACCCTATTTTATGAATCTCAAAATATATCAAATATCGTTCATACTTTTATCGGGTCCGACTATATTGCATTGCATATGGTATCGACACCGCTCGTTTGAATAACTCCAATGTGATAATGTGATGTGATTAATCGCAATCACATATTGCGGAGACCTGGGGTCCCTCCTTAAAAGCCTCATGCCATCACCAATTGCAATCCACCGATATCGGTGATAGCAACATTGCATCGACTCGGTCCTTCTGTTATGTTATATGCATATGCTCGCCTCTGATGCGATATGTCAGGGATTGGCAGTTGGGGGTGCTTCCCCTCTTTGCTTAGGTCTGCCTTGGACCTCCTCTGATGTGATTTTTCTTCATAAATCCTTTTAGGCCCTTTTTTTGAAGATTTTCCTCTTTTTCTAAAGAACAAAAGGGCATTTTCTTTCTGCCATAACTTTTGCATTGTAAGTCCATTTTTTCCCATTCAAGTTGTAGTAGGTTTAGAATGAGATGATCTATGCAATGGGGATAATTCCAAGAACTTCCTTGGACTTTAATTTTCCTCTGTGAAGGACACTTAGGCTTAGGAGTCTATCCAAAATCCATTTTGGATCAAGGTTACATGTTGATGATATGTTTGACGAAATTCCTGTCATGGCTAGTAGGGGTCTGGTTAAGGTCTTGTTCAACTTATTTCTTTGGAATCATTGCTTTCCTATTATTTTACTGATATTCAGCTATCACTACATTATGGGCAGTGACCTGGGCTCTGGGCCTAAAAAAGTAGCTTAAATCCCAAGGTTGTTGGCACAGAAATGGAAAATTAGGTCCCTGGACGCTGGCACATAAGCATCTGAGAGTGACTGAGACCTAAGATGGTTAAAGCTTTAATAGGACCCAAAGGCAAGTTATCTAAAGAGTTGGATTGGTTTCTCTGGGTCCTAAGGCTGATGTTGGATGATTGTATGTGATGTTTTCGTTGATTGTGCTTCCTTAAGGTCACATAGGAGGTTGAATCCAATAATAGTAGCCTCTCGTCGCATGTCGACCCTAAGTGGCTAGTTACTTGGGTAGATGGGGGAGGAGGGTGTTACAGTAGTTTTACTCAGTCAAGCTTGAATTGTGCATTGCACAATCTTAAGGCTCATGTCTAACCCCTGACTTTATGAGCTGCGAAATTGCATAGTCACTAAGTCTCTCCTTCAGCTTGCCACATGGTTCTGGCTCAGTCACTGGATTTTCATTCAACATATTAGACTAGGGGTTTATTGGACTGATGCCATGTTTTCATGAGTGAATTGCAGATGATGGTACTCTATCATACCATGAGAGGATGATGAAGAAGGATATGGAGAAGGGGAACATGTAAGAAGACACCTCTATAGCTGAATATGGAATTGGATCAATCAGAGGAAAGAAAAGGGACACTAGTTTGCGACTGCTACTCAAGGTTTGATATCACTGAAGAGTCCTCATCTCTAAGCCATATGGAGGTGGACAAAAGAGCATTCTCAAGAAGACACATACCAAGAAGCAACAAGAATGACTTGACATTGCCATGTCATCATGCAGTCCCTGTCATCAACGTCATGTCATGTCATGAGTCACCATGTGCCATGTCACTTTTGTGGATTATGTAAATTGCCATTCAAAATGTATTGTAAAGTGGAAGTCCAAAGGACATGTACAGAAAATGAAGAGTTGTGCAAAATTAAAGTCATAGGAAGTCAAACAATCATGAGAGTAGTCAAAGGGTCACAAGGGAGGTGAACCATCCCCCCATTGGTATGAGAAAATGACTATTCACCTTGGCTCCTCCCGCAAGGCATCAAAGTGACATGCTAGTTCTTTTGGGGAGCAAGTAGTGGCTCCAATGCTTCACTATTGGAGCTAGTGGTGTTTGTTGTATACAACCTTGGGAATTTTACTTAATATATGAAGCATGTTGGCCAACACGTTCTTAATGCATGGATTATGAATGTTTGGAAGACTATTATGTGAATATTTATGATTCATGTTTGTTTTCATATATAATAAAGTATTTGAACTATTTTAGTTATTTTAGTGCTTAGCATATTGGGGATGTGTTGTAATGGTTGCAATGCCCGTTAGATATTTGTGGACTATTCCGCTGGATATTAAACATATCTCTTGTCTATGTGTGTTTATACTAGAGTGGTACTATTACCTCTCTCTTAGAGGCTCGCCTTCTTTTCTGCTCCGTAATAAAAGAACCTTGACGCACCTACAACCAAACACTCACTAGGAACAGTTGATTTTTGAAGGCACACATGCATTCTTCTCTCTTGCTGACAGTTAGAGCCAAGGAAAATCTTTAAGAAAATGATAACTAATTCATATTATAGACGGGGCTCCTATCCCGAACGGTGTGAGGTCTAATTGGGACTGTGGGACTGCATATCAAGGATAACCCTTGAAAGTTGGCACGTCCAACACTGCCAACACTACAATTTCATAATTTTTTGTAGAAGGATTCCATCATTTAGACACCAAAAGGTTGCACTAACGGAAACATATGAATTATATTTTGCTTGAAAAATGGTGTACCATTCTTAGGAAAACTCAAAATTCACATAGATAGACACAATTTAAATAAATAAAAATTATATATTGATAGAGTCAACTCGTTTTCCTATATTTCATCTTTTTATTTTCAAATTTATTGAATAAGTACCTCTCATTACCCCTAAGTTAACATATTGTTGTTTCTCCGCATTTACATTGCTACTAATATGTCATGAAAAACCCTAATTAACTTACAACTACCATTAATCAATTAAATATAAAACTAAAAACAAAATCATACTTTAAAATTAACTAAAAATAATTAAAACTACTTAGAAAAAAAATTAACAAACTTTAACGACTTTCTAATACATAAAATAAGAACTCAATTTAAAAAATATCCTATATAATTTTAAGATATTTATTAATTTTAAAAATATCAGATTGATGGTTGATACTATTTAAGCCCACATCAAATCGATACTTTTGAAATAGAACATACTAGTTTCTTTCGAGGATGGGTTTGTCAACATTGCGCTTTAAGAAGTATTGAAATACCGAAAAAAAAAACTTATAAAAATACATAATAAATTCGCATAAACCATGTAAATTTAATTAAATATATTTTAAGAAATTTAAAAAATATAATTTACTAATAATATTAATAAAGAAATCATTTAAACTCTAATTTATAAATTTTATGTCAAAATATAATAAAAATATTTATGTCCGTGATTTCTCTATTTTTTTCATTAATCAAAATGTCAATTTACCTGTAATTTTAAAATTAATTGAGTGTAGATTCACATCCCTCATAAACATTACAAAAAATCGCTACAGAATCAAATTAGATTCTTCTAAAGTATAAATGCAAAATTTCCACTTATCGTTTAAAGTGTAACAAGCGTGTAAAAAAATTGAATTGAGTGTAGATTCACATCCATCAAAAACATTACAAAAAATAGCAACAGAATCAAATTAGATTGTCTAAATATAAATACAAAATTTCCACTTATGGTTTAGAGTGTAACAAGCGTGTAAAAAATAGAGGGAAAATATAAACACCAAAATACATATAAGTTCTATTTCGCTCTCCTTGGAAGGGATGATCTCGAATCTATTAGTTAGTGTAACATAGTAATCGGGTTGAGATGAAATAAAATAAATAAATGTGGTCTATCTTAGTCTAGGTTTTAGAGTTCGATGATTATGAATGTAGAAAAGTTAGAAATTGTAACTACTAACAACATATATTTCTTCCGATTAGATTGTTTCCTCTGCCATTTTGTATTTGGCTTTGCTTTGAATGAAAGGTTATCTGTTCAAACATATTATATGATGTAACATGTAAATTGTTATAATGTGAAAATTGTTATATTGTGAAAAGCGAAAGGGATTAGAAAGGATAAATATTTTATATATATTTTAAATAAAGTTTATCATTATATTGATTAAACCATATATATGAAATTACAATTTTAAATAAATAATGTTAATATTTTATATAAAAAAAATTTAATATTTTTAAATAATCATAAAGTTAATTATACAATATTATTTTATAATTTAAAATTATTTTAAAAGTAAAATTTTTATCATTATTTTAAAAATATTCACTTATAATATATATAAATTTTTAAATAATAATAAAAAATTATTTTTAAAGTAATTAAATTTTAAATATTATATTATTGTATGAAAATTTCACTGTATGAAAAAATGATTTTTTTTTAAATAAATATATTTTATTTTTTAAATGAAAGTTTTTATAAAATATATATATTTTAACCATTAAACTCATTCAAATAATATAGTTCATTTCTCACAAAATTTATATGCAAAAAAGCAAACCACTTTTAAAATACAAAAGAATATGATTGGGACATGAAAGATTCACATGGACTACTATGATATCAACAGTGCATGTGAACTATTGTTTCGCATTGCCTTAATCTATTTAAGGAGACTGTTTTTTTGCTTTTAAAGTTTTATAAATTTGGGCCATATTTTAACAAAATTTAGGGAAGATTTTTATAAATCTAAGAAAAAGCTATCAAATTATATAATTTTAGGTATTTTAGAAATTTTTAATAGTGCTAAATCCATCTCCACCTTAAAAAATAATTCAAATACTGTCTTTACTCCATTTTTGACCATCCAAACGATTAATTCCAGTTACTCCGCATCACAGACGACTCCTTTTCCATATACAAAAGTGCCCTCCAATATAAGGGCATAGTTGACGCAGATGCGCGTTTAGTTGATTGATAACGTTCAGTTTACTATATTAAATTAGTATAACTGTAGGAGCCCACTGTGATGTGAAGGCATAGTTTGTTATTCCTTTCTAAACGTTGAGATGTCCATGGAAATTCACAAGCTTAGACATCGCATTGTCAACAGTCGGTGCTCACCGCAATGAAGATTAGATAGTCCAAGTAATCAGCACCACGAGACCAAGTCACTTGCATTTTCAGAATTTTATTGTGGTCAACATACTCGTATTTTCAGATTTTTCTTATAATAGGATTCCAATTGTTTACGTTTCCGCCTATCGTGGTGCTGGTCATTTCAACTATTTGATCTCGATTTCACCGAACAATGATGGTGGAATATGCAGTGTCATTGCACTGGAATCTAAGGATGAAATGAAAAATCTGGAAATACCAATAATTTGAGGTTGCAAAATGAGTGAAAATTGTTTAGATATGGGAATATTTTTAAATTTAATAAGTAATAGCAAAATCAATTGATGAGCAGAGACGATTATTTTATAATTCAATATGAAAAATGTGTAAGTAATTTTACAATTTAATAGGAGAGATGTGTATGTATGTCTCAGTGTTATTATATAGCCAAATATGAGAGAGATGTGTAAATATATCTGTGTTTAATTTGGAGCTGACAAGTGTCTTTTTAAATAAAAAATAAGATAAGTATTTCAGATATAATAACAAAAAAGCCAATATACATGTTCATTTTTTTAATTAAAAGTATTATAAAATTCCAATAATCTCATTCTTATTGGTCATACTCAAGAGATATGGTAAAAATATTTTACTCACTCTCAACCATAAATAAAATATATAATTAAAAAACAAGAAAGAATATACATGTTTGATTTGTTTAATTAAAAGTATAATAAAACATTAATAATCTCACACTGAGTGTCCACATTAAGGAGAAGTGGTAAAAATATTTCACATTTACCCTCCTCCATAAATAAAAGATTTCAATGTCCATATAAAACAACATAATCTTATATCAACCTTATAAAGAACTATATATATGTTGTATAAGGCAATTGAAAACATATATTTTTTTATAGTTAAAAAACCATAGTTACTAAATTTGAATGCAAATACTATTTGATATAAAATTCAAAAAAATAACATATTACTTTTTTACAAAACCTTTGAAAAATTGAAATGAATTTTCCCTGGATAAGATACCCTCTTTACTTATTTTCAATATAAACCATTTCTGGCTATTTAAGATGATAAAAAAAGTTAAAGGTATTTAAGATCATCAAAAAATGAAAGTAGAATGCCCAAAAATATGTAAGTAAAATCTAATAACATGAATGACAAAAACTTAAAGCTCAAATGTAATACAAAAAATAGTAATCTTCTTCAACGCATTTCCACATACCAAGAATTTTATATGTCAATCACTATCTCTTTAGGATCAAATTTATTCAACAATAAATGTCCCTAAATTAATCTTTGTTGTAGATAATAGAAAATAAACCCTTTTAATTGATTTTTTCACCAACATCTCTTAGAAATAATGGCTATCCTTTGTCCAACCAACACCTATCATCCAATTAAACTATAAAAGTAATAAAACTATTTTTAAAATTACGATCTTTAAATACAAAAGAAAATTATAACTATCATTTGAGGCTTCTGCGATCTATATTTTGTGTAGTGTTGTTTTTCGGAGTCACTGCCAGGTTTGTTGGAATCGATGTTTCGAACCAACCTCTGTGGTTCATCATCAAAATTAGATCCATGAGTGAATAAGCCAAAACTTGATAGGATTTAATAGATATGGCTAGAGTTGGGATGAGAGAGAATGTGAATAAGCCAAAACTTGATAGGATTTAATAGATATGGCTAGAGTTGGGATGAGAGAGAATGTTAGCCGACAATTTGGATAATGATATAGTTCAGTTTAGTTATATTTTTTTTAATATTAAAAATATATAATTAATAATTCTTATAAATAACTAATAACTATGTGTATAATTAATTAGTTTATTAATTATATGATTTTAATGATTTGTATTTATTTAATTTATTTGGTAAATGAATGTTATTTATTTTGAATTAAGATTAAATGAGAAAATGCTAAATTAATTATAAATGTAATATTATGTAATAAATTAATATTATTAATAAAAAATATGTTTTAAATTAAATACAATTTTATGTTTTAAATTAAATACAATTTTATGTTTTAAATTAAAAGAAATTTTATGTTTTAGGATGAACCACACTAGTTGGTTCAACGCATCGACAAAGGTCTTTTTCATGTGATTTACGCTAAAGCGTTCCTTATAAATATGACTAATCACAGAAGCCTCAATTCTACAATTAAAAAAAGACTGTTGACTGTTGTGCGAATGATGTCGCAATTATAAATTTCATTATATTCTTTTGGAAATATTTATTCTAGTGTAACTATATTTATTTATTTTTTAAAATAAAATAATGATTATGTGTATAATTCATTGATTTATTAATTATATGATTAGAAGGAATGTAAATGATTTGTATTTATTTATTTATTTGGTAAATAAATTATCTTTATTTGGAGTTATGATTAAATGATAAAAATAATAATAGCAATTTAATATTATGCCCTAGAATAATCATATTAATAATCCAAAAAATGAATATTATGTTTTAAATTCAATGAATTATTGTTATAGATTAAATTACCATTTTTATATTTTAATGTTTATGTGAATGATGTGGCAAAGATGGAATGTTTATAAATTTTTATTATATCTTTGTATGAATAAGTAATTATTTTATAAATATTTTTAATTTCTAGAAATTTAGAAATGAATGTGAATATTAAAATAGTGAAAATGAAAATTATTTATTCATGATGATTTTTATGGAACTGTTCTAATGAATGTGATGATTGAGATTGGTGAATTAAAGTTATTAAAACTCAAATTTATGAAATATGTTAAAATAGTAATCATGAAAATTATTTATTTATTCATAATGATTTTATGACACTGGTCTAATGATTTTAGGGCTCATGTTATAAATGGAGGATCATGAAGGTAAAGTAGGGATAAGGGGGTATAGAATAATTAGGAGGAGGTAGGATTAGAGGATAGAGTAGGGATCCAATTATCACTAATTTTCCAACCTTGATTGTAGTTAAGGTTGTTACGGTGTTGACCTATTTCAATAGCTTCTCTGAATTTCCTATGGTGATAATGATCAATTTTGGCCACCACACAAGAGTATTCAATACAAAAGTGGTGATTAGTTTTACTGCAGTGCTCAGCCAAAGCTAAGGTTTTGGAACGATTGTGCTTAATGTTAGTTGCATGTTCTTGAATCCTAGTTAGGATCGGTCGACCAATCTCACCAATGTAGGTTTTTCCACAGGAACAAGGAACCAAATAGACCCCTTTGTGGAATTTAGGATCAATGGGGTCTTTTACTAATTTCATGCATTTGCTAATGGTGCTCATAGGTTTGAAGGTATTTTTTATATTATTCTTCTTCAAAATATGTGAAATTTTATCAGTGGTGCCCAGTATGTAGGGTAAGTGAACCTTGCCAGCACACTCATCTATAGGTTGTTTGTTTTTAGGATTCTCAACCTTCTTGAAAGCTGTGATTCCTTGGTGTTTTCTGTATCCATTGTTTTCAAAAATGTCCATGAGATGGTTCCTCTCTTGTTCAAAATGATCATAATGATCTGATATGCGAACAACCCTTGTAGCAAGGGTGTTGAGAACCCGCAATTTTTGAGCAGGATGATGGTGTGAGTTTGTGTGAAAGTAATGCTCTGTGTGGGTTTTCTTGCGATATACCTGGTGAGATATCGAGCCATCTTGGTTTCTTTTGATTAGGATGTTAGGAAAGGGAAGGTTCCCATTCTCTTCCACTTCCATAGTGAATTGGATAGAATTAGATTGGTTGTTAAGGTGCTTCAGGAAGATGTCTAATTTATCTTTTCCATGAGGCAAAATTATATAGGTGTCATCAACATATCTTTCCCAAAGCTTAGGTTTTAATGAGGAAGACTAAAAATGGATTTAGTTTCAAAATCTTCCATAAACAGATTGGTAACAATAGGAGACATAGGTGATCCCATATCTACACCACAAGTCTGCTCATATATATATATATATATATATCATCTTTATAACTAAAAAAGGTTGATCTCAAGCAAAATTCTACTAATTTAGCAGTGTCAGGATCAATAGTTTTATGGATTACCTCCATGGCTTCACCTATGGGTATGTTATTGTAAAGTGATTTCACATCAAAACTTATTAAGATGCCATTTTGGTCAAGTTTTATTTACTTGATTTCATTGATGAATTGATTGGAATCTTTTACAAAGGAACTAGTATTCCCTACCAAGGGTTTAAGCTTTTTAGCAAGGTATGGGTGGGTGGCCCCTGTGTCCACAAAAGCTTGGGTGGTTTTCCCATGAACCACCAAGTCTACGAACTCTAAGCTGTTCACCCATGATTTCTCCATAGTCTTATCTGCTTCACCTGTCATGAGCAACCTTGCTCTGATACCACCTGTCACGCCCCCAATCTTTCTTTTTCTTATTGGGCGGGTGCGGCACCGCCTAAGCTATTAAGAGGTTAATAATATTTACGGACTACGCCTTTGCAAATTATAGTCTTTATGAATTATAACATTAAAGCATTTAGAAAACCATCAACAATGCTTAATAATAAATCCAACACAATAATATTAATATGGCAACATGGTAATAATTCAATATTTCATTACAATGTATATTTTTACAACTTGGGAGGGCGACTGCCCGTGCACACCCGCACGACGGTCCGCCAAGAATCCCCGAACCGGTTACAAACAATCTTTGTGTCGTCGGTAGGCGCACCCTGTGCACGGCCCTTTGCCAATACCCAACAATCGTTCGGACGTCGGGCGGATGGGAGCACCTTGTGCATAGCCCACCACCGATACCTAATACCTGCTACTGTTTATTTGTTGCACGAATCGTTTACCAGGCGGGTGGGCGCACCCCGTGCATAGCCCACCGCCAAACACCACACCGATTTATATCCGCTGCACGACCATTCACTGGGCAGATGGGCGCACCCCGTGCACAGCCCACCGCTAAATACCACACCGATATATATCTCTGTTGCACGACCATTCGCCGGGCGGGTGGGCGCACCCCATGCACAGCCCACCGCCAAATACCGCACCGATATATATCTGTTGCACGACCGTTCACCGAGCAGGTGGGCGCACCTCGTGCACAGCCCACCGTCAAATATAACACCGGATATGTATCTCTGATGCGTGACCCTACCACCAAATATAACACCCGATATATATATCTGCTGCACGAACTGTTGGTTGGGCGGGCGCAGCCGTGCACAGCCCACCGTCAATACGCCACCCGATATATGTATATCCGCACGAACTGCCGTCGGGCGGGCGGGCACACCTCGTGCATAGCCTTGCCCACGCCCCAACCCGTGGCTAAGTGTAACTCCGAACATGCTACCGAAACCTGTATGTCGTTCCGTCCCTCGCCCGGCTTGGCGGGCTCATCCTTTCGCTGCGGTACCTGCACTATATGTGATCCACCATTGTGCGAATGAGATGTGTTCGATGATGTTCCAAATGATCCTTGCGTTCACATCTATATACGCTCTCTTGCCCAAGTGTGAGGGGTGTCGGCTTTGAAATCCGACCCCAGAAGTTATAATATAACACCTCCTTTTCTCAAGCCGACACTCTCATTATTTTGATGAACGCCCCTCGCCCATGTCGGCTTGGGTCGTTCACCGTTTATCTTCCCACCGCATATAAACACCTCCATAACCCGTGCGTCCATATGCGATGGTGGCTCCATACTTAGTTATTTTCGTGAGGAGGTGGGGCGCGCGCTCGGGCAAAGCCGCAGGCCACTACATTCATGATGGTGGATGCCATTTGATATGCATGACGTTCCATGACCTTTGTCAGCATGATTCGATCTATAAAATTAAATCAATTATTTTAATAATATTATTAAATATTTATTAACGTAAAGTATGTAGAATTTTTATTAGTATGTCTTTGTAATTAATAAGAATGATTTGATCACGACAATATTGATTTTTCCTCGTTCGCTTTGAGATGCGTTATTACATAGCATGACAGTGATGCCAACAGCCGCCGAGGGCACCGCTTCCTCCTCACTCGTCCTCTTTTCCAGATTTAGGGGATCTGGTGCAAGAACGTCCATCGCTCAAGATTGTTTTTAGAAATTAAAGGCCTCTCGATTTGTCAACAAGTTGAACTCCATTCCAAAGGCGTAGACGAATCCAAGAAAGTTAAGATCGATGGCACTCAATCTCACTGAAAAAGGGCTTGTTGGCTAATTCATGGGGATTTAGCCCTCTCCAAGAACCCTCAGATAATGTGTTAATTGAACTTGCATCTTTATGATCAAAGCCTAGATCTACTGTACCTTTTGCAAAAAGGGATTCTACGCCTTCTTGTTTGAAAGGAAGGAAGATCGAGATCTCATATTTAGAAGCGTACTATATTTTATATTTTTTTGGATACACAACGTTTTTATTTAGATCGATGGACTATAGATTTCAACCCAAAAGAAGATGTTCCTACAACAATTCTAGTGTCACTTAAGTTTCTTTACTTATCATTGTGTTGTTGGAACAATGAAACACTCAAATGCACTGATAATGTAATGGGAAAGTATATTGATAAAGTGAAATTCAAAAAAGCATTGTCACATGCACGAGAATTTGTGTGGAAGTGGATCTAGAGAAAAGGTTTTTTGAAGCGATCCAACTTCCTTTGGATAACTGGTCTTCTATCCAACAAGTGGACTATGATCTTATTCCATTTAAGTGTAAGAAATGCCATGAATACAACCAGTTTGCCAAAAGGTGTCCTAAGCACAAAAGCAGGAGGATGGGGGACAATTGTAGCAATATATGATAGAAAATGAATTTCCAAGAAAAACAATCAAAGAGAACAACAAGAAACGCAGGGAGAAAATGCCCCTTTGGAAAAAAAGATGCATGCACCCCAAGGATCGATCTCTGAAGCAAGAAGAAGCTCAAATCTATGATGGAACAAATTTGTAACCTTAGAAAATGAGTTGAAAGAGAGATACTTTTAGGGAAATGAGGTTATCAGTGAGATCTAGTGAGTTAGGGGGTCCCCAAAACCTAAAGGCAAACCCAGGTCGAGAGATGGACGAAGCACTATGCCAAAACATCTAACAAGAGGAAGAAGTATCGAACGGGGGGAGGAGACGACATTGCCTATTATAGAAAAAATGGACCAGATGGCTATTGTAGTGGACAAAAGTGGGGTAGAAAGACAAGTCGTGAAGTTAGGTTGCAATAGGTGTAATGAGTTAAATAGAAAGGAACACATACGATAATCCATGGTCCAGCTCTAAAGATCCCAAAGTAACAAAAGAAACAAATCCAAGTAAGCTATCAGCCAACGAGGTGAGTCGCCCCAAGCCCCGCTTGCGACCCTGCACACAAATCCTATTCTGGGAACCATATTTCGACCAAGGTCCGGGTGGCAAGGGTCGTGGGTGGGGCTCCGACCCTTCTTACTCAACCTTGGGTAGAAATCTGATTATGAGAATCAGATGTCCAACCAGGACTGGGTGGCAAGGGCCATGGGCGAGGATGAGGGAACGACTCACTGGCTCCCAACCCTTGGGCATAATTTTTTAGTTTTTAAAATATAATCCTTATATATATGTGCTTATTTTTTATTTTCTTCTGTAAGTTTGGGAGGACTACATCTTCCTCATGCACAATATATATCCACTTGATCGGGGTGTGGAATTGAATCGGTGACTTCACATCAAAGAATGCCTTAACTTGACACCCGATCACCATCTATCCAAGACCCTATGGACAAAAATGTTTATTTTTTAAATAATTTTTTTTAAATGATAAATTATTCTTTTTAATTTAAATGGAATGTTTTTCATATATATATATAATGTGTGTGTGTGGTGTGTGTGTGTGTGTTCTATTTTTTTAATTTATTTTATTATTATTTAATATATTAATTTTAAATTTTTAGGGATGTTTTAATTTTGAAACTGTTTAAGTTTAGTTTTTCTTTTGCTAAATATTTTTTTCCCAAATTTTTGTTTTTAAAATTTTTTTCTTTTTTTAATTAATATTTTTTTTGTTTATATATATACTTAAAATTTTTATGTGAATCAATATTTTTGGAGGAAAAAAATCAAATGTCATCATCTTTTGACACAAAATTCATAAAAATTTCATCAACTTTGCTATTTTTTCAACTCTTTTTATTTAATATTTTTTCGTAAAAATCATTTATTTAACATGTTATTTTTCATTAAAAAGTCTTGAAATACATATTTTTTAATTATATCTATATGCAATATGCGCATTTTTTTTCAAATGTTTAAAATTATCTTATTTTAAGAGGCAGTTATTTTAGTGTATTTGAAGTATTAATTAACAATATATAAATATATAAAAAAAAGATCTTACTTCAAAATTTATTTTTATTATTTTTTTTTAACCTCGTAAAAAAAATCATATTTAAAAAAACATTGCAAAAGAAAAATCACGCCTGAAAAACCTTAAAAAGTGAACATCTTTGAACGAAAAACCAAAAGAGAAATAAGACAAATTAAAAAAATATATAGTTAAATAACCAAAATTTTATAAAAATGTGCAAACTTGAGACATAAGAAAATTTAAAGTGTAAAAAATATGCCCTCAAAAAAAAGATGCATCAATGTTTTTCAAAATCTGCATGAAAATCACCAACTTTTCAAAAAAATTATACATACTTAATACATCAGAAAATTTAAAGTGTCAAAAATAAGACCCCGAAAACTTAAAGTGTCAAAAATAAGACTCGAGAAATTTAAAGTGTCAAAAATATGCTAAAAAAATGTGTATTCTAAATCACCACTTTTCAAAATTGGATGATTTCTTGCTATCTCAAAAAAAAATGGTACTTGGTACATTTTTTGTTTGAAAGTCTACATTGTGTTAGATGGGTGACCACATGCATTCAAGGCTTGTAGATATCCCCTCTTTTAAATGGTAGACTTGTTGGCTTTTTTAAAGTGTCTCAAGTATTAAGACAAGGATTTCTTTTATGCTCATTCTTGTACATAATCATCATTGAGTATTTGAGCAAATAGATGGAGTCTGCAAGATAGATAAATTCGCTTCCCAGTATCAAATTTGTAGAAGGGGTCAAAATTATCAACCATGCCCAATTTGTTGAGGATACTATCTTTTTGGGAGATGCCTCTACCATTATTGTCTCACATTTAAAGTGATTTTGGAAAATTTTGTTAGTTTTTTAGGAGGTTTAGTAAATGAGCTCAACAACCAAATGTACTATTTCCATATAAGAAAGACACTTCATGGAAGAATTTGAATAATTTTAGGTGTATCTCAGAGAGATCTATGGAAAGTTTCCAATATTTGGGCATGCCATTTTGTTTGAAGCCCTTCCCCATCCCTCTTGGGCCCATGCTTTAGACAAATTCAAAAAAATGTTTGAGAAATTGGGGGAACAATGCCTCAACCCAACTGTGTGTTTGGTGTTGATAAATATTTTTTATCAGACCTCCCGTTATATCATTTTTTAGCAATTCTAGCCCCCATGTGAGTGAAACAACAAATGGCTCAAATTATAAGGAAATTTATTGAGGAGGGTGGCATATGAATAGAAAAAAATCCACCTTATCAATTGGAGGAATGTCAAACTTCCCAAAGTTATGGGGTGTTTGGGAATCAAATACCTATAATTATGAATGTGGCATTAGGAGAAACTATGGTGTGGCTATCAGTGATTGGCTCAAATTATTAGTGGAAATAGGTCCTCTAGAAGAAATATTTGAGGGAATAAGGGAATCAAGTATTGCTCGCATCCATCAATAAGAGGAGGACCATACATTTGGAAAAAATATTAATCTATGGAAGGAAGGGATTTTTGGCACTCCACCATTGAGTCATTATGATTCACTGATGCCACTGTGTGAGCAGCTAAACAATAAAGGGAAACCACCAATCTATGATTTTCTTTGCGCTCCCAAGTTGGTTAATGGACGAGATGGAATGTGGGAGAAGTCTCTCTTCCCTTCCGTGGCACATGTAGACTTGTGGAAGCTTTGTTAGCAGGAAACACTCCAATTTATCCACAATAGGAGATGCAAGAGGCCGTGGAGAGGAAGAATATTTGGCTCAAAAAGGTTATGAATCCCTTTTCCTCTCTGTAGCTTGTCCCACGAGCAAGAAGTTGTGGATCAAAATCTGGTGTCTTGAATCTTTTCCCAAGATTAATATCTTTAGCTGGGCTCTTGTGTATAATATGATCCTCACTACAAGAAAATTTATTAAAAAGAGGAATTTTGAGGCCTTCATGTCGTGTTCAGTGCAAATAGGAATAAGAGAACATATACCATATTTTTCGCCACTACCCTTACACTAGCTTAGTATGGGAAATTATTCTCTCCAATATTTGGTCAAGAGTTACATGGCCCTCTTAAATTCAGGAGATACTGTTGGGTGATCTGGAAGGATCCTATCAAGGAGAATTTAAAGGAAAAAATATATTCAAGAGAGTGTGGGGATATATTCCAAATAATGTATGCTAGAAGATATGGCTTGCCAAGAAGAATGTGATTTTCCAACAGGAGCAGGGTTATATCTTGTGAACAATTGAGGGAATTATTTTTTTGGTTGAAGCTTTCAATGCAAAGAAAAATAGAGTTCAAGAAAGTGATGATCTTTATGAAATAGAACAACTTTGGATTATGGATCTTGACATAAATAAAGGTAAACCAAAGAACTCTCTGCTAAAGGAAAAATGGAAATTGAGATTGGCCAAGGAGGAATTTCCCAAGTGTATCTTAGCTCAAGCATAATTCATTTTGTTTTTTGTGATTTATAACTTTGTGAGTAGAGTTAAATACATATTTGTTTGGGGCTTATGCACAACCACAGATAATATGGCAAAGGCATATGAAATGTATCAAGCTATGGTTCAATTGAGAAAACTGGGAGCTCAAGAAGTGTTGATTATTTGGAATTCTATAACTCTAATCTATTATTTATTTCTTGGATCTCTTCCTCAAGACTTGAAGTTGAGTAATATCTTTCAAAGAATAGAAATACTCTACAACTAGATGCTAGTTAATAAATGTTTCATGTTTTAAGGGACCAAAACATGGTGGTAGATCAAATGGAAAATATGGGCACCACCTTGAATAAATAGGATCTACAGTGGCAAGGAGTAAGGGGGTATTCCCCCTTTCCTTAGGGGAATGTTTTGTGAATTTAGATTTTCCTTAGAAGTCTTGTGGAGGGCCTATTCATGGTATAGCTTTAAACATATTTCCCACTGTCAAGGGAAGAATGATGTAAGTGGAAATAATTTTACTAGAAACTAGAATGTATGCATACTCCTAGAGAAATGGAGAAGCAAATGCATGATGTAAGTTCCGTTCTTCATTTTGTACAGTTCTTCTAAATCAATATATATTCAAGGTTTTTTTTAAAAAAAGAGTGATTTGATCTCACAAAATAATGAGGGAGTGATTACCATAATAGGCACTCCATCATTTTCCAAGAAATATATTCACACATAGGCCCCATGGTCGTGAGAAATTGGATCTGTTTCTAAACCACCTTAATTCCCAATCTAAATCAATAAAGTTCATGATGGAAGTTGAGGAGGACAGATGCATTCCTTTCCTTGACATTCTCCTCTCTGGAATGGATGATGGTTCCATTTCTCACCGAGTTTTTTCACAAAAAAAATCACACAGAACAATATCTTCATACTGGTTCTCATCATTTTCTTGCTCAGAAATTTGGTGTTCTCAACACCCTTGCTACCTGTGCTCTGAGAATCTCTGATGAAAGCCACCTAGAGTGAGAGAATCTCATCTCCATGAAGTTTTAAAAAATAATGGGTACAACAAAACTCAAAGCCTCGAGGCCCTTCAAAGAGCATGTAAAGGATCAAGAGTTAAAATTGCTCATGTTGATCCTATCTCCAAGGTTCATCTCTCATTTATTCAAGGGACCAAGGATAGGATTTCCCATATCCTTAGAAGGAATAATATTTCCTCTTTGTTCAAACATCTGAGGACCATAAGAAATTCTCTTGGTTCGATTAAGGACCCTATCGACCCAAAGGACATGAAAGGTGATTACTTGGTTCCATGTTCCTGCGGTATTCCATATATTGGAGAAACGGGTCGATCAATTAACCAGAGGATCCATGAGCACACTGCAGACATAAGGCATAGCTGTTCCCACTCATCGGCTCTTACTAAGCATGTGAATAAATACAAGCACCATGTCTGTATTGAGGATTCTAGAGTCATTGCTAGAGTTGATCATTTCCACCATAGGAAGCTTAGGGAGGCTATCAAGATTGAAAGGAAAAAAAGGCATTTTTTGCACAATTATTTATGAAAATAGCATAAATTAGGAGAAAAAGGAGGTGAAAGGTCACAGGTCCATGTGAGGAGAAAAATGAAGGAAAATAATGGAAAATGAAGAAAATAGAGACCTCATTCATAAAAATTCTTCTGAGAATCTATTGGTAACCTTTTGTCAATTGAGTTTTGGAGCTCTCTCATTATTATGTCTCTCTCACTCACTCTTGGACATTTAGTGTTTTATTGGAGCACTTTGGCACTGGAGCAAGAAAGGAAAAGAAGGCAAGAGGAAGCAAAGATCAATTAGGGAAAGGCAAGATCAAGCAGTTACAACAAGATTCATTACACGTATCAACTTGCATGTGTATTTTCCTTCCTAGATTTGGCATTCAGGGTATTGCATGTGGTTATTTTATATCACGGCATGAGTTTTGATAGGTGTGAAACTGTTCTTCAGCCTAGACTTATCATCTACTAATAACTTTGATTACATGGGTTTCTCGTACTCAATTAATGTGGGATGGCCAGATGGATTCGAAGCTAAGTGGGGGTGGATCTCCATACTGAAAAACACATGGCCTAGTGTTCCCTGAACCAGACTATAGATCACGGTAAATCCTCCTACCTAGTAACCCCATTGTGGGTTGTGGTAAAGCTAAATTGAGTACCTCGGTGGGCCTATGAATCCTTGTTGGTGAATGGCGGGATATACGATAAAGCCAAGAGTTACATTTCTCTCCATTGTGCCTAGTAGTCCCGGGATGGGATGTATGGTAAAGCCAAGAGGTGCGTTTCTCTCCATTGGGCTTGGTAGTCTCAAGATGGGATGTACGATAGAGCCCAGAGAGTGTGTCTCGGTGTAGGGCCTAGTGATCCCTAGATTGGACTATGGATTACGATAAAGCCGGAGAGACTAGAAGGCACTTAAATTCCTCACGGTGTAGGTGGAGAACTCTAATGACATCCATGCTTGTTGGTTTTTTTTTGGTGTTCTCTATGAGTCCCACATTCATGCTTGGAATATGGCATGGGTGTGATTGGCTAAAGAGAGACTTGGCTCAGCCAATCTATGGTCGGGTGGAACATGGTAGTCCCATCTCTCGTTGGTTTATTGTATTCAATAATGAAAAATTATTTCCCTTGATTTTCATGTGTAAATGTACTAATGTATAGGTGGATTTTATGGCTAATATGTTTATGATGTTTCTATCCCTATTATGCTGGTTATATGTATGTTTTATGATAGTAACTATGTATGGCTCTCAGCATATTTTTACTTGTAAATGAATGGATAATGTATCTATGGACTAATAAATGATAATGGAACAAATGACATGAGGGAACAATGGTTCATAGCGATTCTCAGATAAGTATGAGATCCCTACACTTAATTTTATTGTTTACACATGTATGTTTGATCTGAAAATGGGGCACTTAGGCTTCTTGTCTAATTTACAAGAACCTCTCCCACTTCCAAAGATTTAAATATTCCCAAGTCTTATTGATTAACCAATGCTGAATTAAATGTGTGCTTGACAATATAAGTGTATGCTTATGTTTGTTTTAAATTGTTCAGGTGCTATAAATTAATTTTCTTAAACTAATATAAAGAAAATAACAGCAATTAAAAACAAAAGATACAATGCAGGAGTAAAACACACACATAACAACAATATTAACTTGGAGTTCACCCAAAAACCATGGGCTACATCTCCTTGAGCTCTAGTCAACTCGACTAGGCTCTCTGGGATTATGGCAAAGTCTTTTTTTTTTACAAGATCATGGCTCAACTCCATTGTTTTACATAGAAAAAATGGTTTTAGACCCCATTTTAGCCCCTAGCTCTAAACCTCTCTGCTTTCGCTCTAGCTCTTGGCTCTAGCTCTTAGCTCTGGCTCTGGCTCTTCAGCTTTGGCTCTGGCTCTTTGGCTCTGGGTTTTTTGGCTCTCTACAGCTCTCTGGCTTTTCACTTGACCTCCAAGTGACTCCCTCGGCTACTCTGCGTAGTAGCTTTTTCTCTCTCGGCTTTGCAACTACTTTTAGCATTCAGCTCTCCCTCAATTGAGCTTTCTTACTCAACAACCCCCCTGTCTCTGTCATTGAAGGCTTTTAAGCCTATCAGCGCTTGTCTGTTTGTTTAAGCTCTCGGGCTCTCTAGCTCCTGTTCGTTGTCCCTTCTTCTTCCTTCTGGAGCATTTAACAATCATTTCTAACATCCCAAGGTATGGTGGCCACCTGTTTTGCAACAGAAGAGGCCACTAGCATGTTGAAATCCCAAAGATATCATTTCTCTGTTGACACAGAGAAATACACCGGACACGATGAAAAATCCACATCAATGCCTTTTATCATACTTGAAAATCCCTTAAATCCACTCTATAACCATATCGAGTTTGCCTTTGGTTGCTATCATAATCTCCACGATTGATCTGGGTGTTCTAGATCCAACGACTGAGATCCATTTCAGATGGCTCATTCATATGGATGTTAGCCACTCAAAAAGGGTAGTTTTCTCTCTCTAGGGCCTAGCCACATGGCAGCTAGTGTATGGGCTCGGGCGAAGCCCGACCAAAACCACTTACCACCTGCAGGATGCCCAAAACCCCGCTTGTTTCCTTTGTATAAAAAAATTACATTAAACACTGAAAATATTGGAAAAGGGCTTTGTGGCAGACTTGAAATGTTATACATATGCATTCATAAACCCTTTCGGGTCCTGTTTCATCTCATTGGTGCTTTTCCTTCGTATTTCATTTATTTAACGAAAAACGCAAATACAAAGGAAAACCCTATTTTTCGGATCTCAAAATATATCAAATATCGTTGATACTTTTATCAGGTCTGGCTATATCACATCGCATATGGTTTTAGGCCCGCTCCTTTTACTAGCTCTGATGCGATAATGCGAAGTGATTAATCGCAACTACATATTGCAGAGATCGGGGGTCCCGCCTTAAGCCTCATGCCATCGCCGATTGGATCCACCGATATCAGCGATCCCAATATCCCATCGGTGTGGTCCTTCCCTTATGTTATATGCATATGCTCGCCTCTGACCTGATATGTCGGGGATCGGCAGTAAGGGGTGCTTCCCCTCTCCGCTTAAGTCCGCCTTGGACCTCCTCCAATGCAATTTTTCTTCATAAATCCTTTTAGGCCATCTTTTTGAAGATTTTCCTCTTTTTCCAAAGAACAAAAGGGCATCTTCTTTCTGCCATAACTTTTGCATCCTAAGTCCATTTTTGCCCATTCAAGTTGTAGTATGTTCAGAATGAGAAGAACTTTGCAATGGGGCTAATTCCAGGAACTTACTTGGAATTTCATTTTCCTCTATGAGGGACATTTAGACTTAGGAGTCTATCTAAAATCCATTTTGGATCACACCTTCCCACTAAAAGAACTTTTGGTCTCCCAAAAGACTGATATACTGATATGAACAGTACATGAGAGTAACAACACCCTCTTCTTTCAGCCTCCACACACTTACCTTGCATAGTACCTCTGAACCAAAGTCTTTGACTGCTTCCCTTCTTAGATGGGCTGATCTTCCTAGGAAGAATTGGCTTCCTCCTTGCCTCCCTATAGAACTTCTGCTGAAATGGTCATAGAAGGTGGTTTGAACTTCTTTGCCTTGATCATTGATCCAATGTGGCTCAAACAAATGTGAAGTACACTTGCTCCACAAAATTCTCACTTGTACCGGTTTGAAAAGCTGTTAACAACAACTGTTAACAACAACATAAACATAGACAACAACTCGATAGACTAAACTCCTACTTCAACAAAAGAAACAGATTTCACATCTTGTGAATACCTCCATGTCTTACATCTGCATACAAATGATGAACTAGATAACAAGCCCACAAAACACGCCTTTAGAACAAATGAACCTTCCAGTCAAGCATGTAGAAAAAGACCATTAGGACTCTTTTCAAAAGATGAAACATTTCATCATTATCTCCATTTGGAGACTAATTTAACTTCTCCCAAGTCAACATGGCATCACATGCATGTCAAAGCAATCAATGCTTCAAGTTAATTACACATACATGTTCAAAAATAAGGAAAACATCAACATCCCTATGTCCATGCACATCATGCTCATGCATGCATTTCACCCTTCAACTTTCACTTAAGTACACAGTACTTTCAAAGCTAAAATGAAATATAATGTTGCAGCAATAAAGTGAGTCTCCTACTCAACTTTTCCATTCACCTACTTGCTAAGAACCTACAACTTGCATCTCATTGACAAAGAAACGAAAATAGATGTATTAAAAGACATGCAACCTTAATTGTAAACGAACTCTAACCATTTCTTACCATTCTATTTCAAAGGTCTTTCCTTTGTCTGCACATCAGCATCAACATGTGAATCATCCTGAGACACATCATTCATGGAATCTTCCTTTCCATTTCTGCCATCTTCTCTTTCCGCTTTCTTCAGCTTTTGTGGAAGCATTGCTGGATTCAAAGTCCAACATGTTTAAGCAAGATGCCCTTGCTTATGAAAGTAAATGCAACACATGTTCATCCTCTTGACAACATGATTTGCCTTGTCTAATGGACCTTTGGCTATTTGCTTCTTTTCCTTCAAAAGTTTCCTGTATGTGGCCATTCTCTTCCAACATCTAGAAACATGATGGTTATCCAAACCACAAAAGGAATATGCAATTCTTTTCCCATGCTTATGTGGAAGTTTACAATGCTTTGCAAAATCAAAATGAATGTGTTTAGAACCAGATTTATACCTTTCTTTTTCACCTTTATTGCCTTCATGAGAAGGTGAAGCAAATGAAAAAGTGGCTCCCTTTGGAACCCCATAAATCTCTTCAAGGCTATTAGAGTCTCCCCAACTCTTTGGTTCAAGTGTGTGCTTCTGAACACCTGCATCCTACAAATGATGTTTCAAACTATTGCATTCCTCCTGAATACAACCTTCACACTCTTGAAGACCTGCAATGCAACTTCTGCTTGGAGTTGTTTTAATGGTCTTCATGGTATCTTTGGGACTTTCTCCAAATGCTTGTCCATAGCCAAGGCCCAAATACTTAGGCCTTTCCTCTAATAATATTGGCTCAACAATACCTTATGCATGTCTACCCAAGCCTTTTCCTTCATAGCCCATCTTGGACATTAGCTTGGAACCTATGCCCTTGGTATGTTTTTCAAAAGAACTAATATAAGCATTCTTAGCGGAATTTGAAGACAAACTGGAATGGTTTACCTCTTCTTTAAGCTAATACTTAAACAAGGCTTCTTTGGCAACAAATAGCTACGACTCCAACTCATGCATCCTCTTCAGGTTCATATTTGCAATATGAAGTTGCCTCTCCATTTCGCACAGTCTGTCAGAAAGCAACTACTTCTCTTCCTTCATGGAATTCAAGTGCTCTCTAAGTCTGTTGCTCTTCCTTCCATCCTCATACATCTCTCTCACCATGTCCATCATGGTGGAAATATGTTGCTTCAAGTCTCCATCATAGAGTCTTGTGATGAAGGAGGAATTTGAGGATTCACTTGTATAAGTTGTAATTATACCAATGAAAAAAGAACTTCAAACAAGATTAATAAAGTTCTTTATTAAGCAACCTTTTGCAACAAACCTCTTGTGCTTCAAGGATTGCTTTGAGGTCCTCTGGAATAGAAGAATGCCATCAGCCCTTCTTCCTTCTTGTCCATCCTGGACTGAGCTATCAACAACTTTCCCTTCACCTCTACAAACTCAGAAATTAGTCAGTCTGCAAGAAGCATACAATCAATTAGACAATCAATCCTTGACTATCCAAACACCTTCCCTACAAGAAGTCTTTCCTCTGTCAATCAAGCATTCTGATATAACCTTCTTTGATGGCGAGGTTAATCAATATCAGGCTCTAATACCACTTGATCTGAAAATGGGGCACTTAGGCTTCTTGTATAACTTACAAGAACCTCTCCCACTTCCAAAGCTTTAAATATTCCCAAGTCATATTGATTAACCAATGTGGAATTAAATGTGTGCTTCAAAATATAAGTGTATGCTTATGTTTGTTTTAAACCATTCAGGTGTGGTAAATTAATTTTCTTAAACCGATATAAAGCAAATAGCAACAATTAAAAATAGTATATATGATGCAGTAGTAAAACACACACAGGACAACAATATTAATTTGGAGTTCACCCAAAACCCTTGGGCTACTTCTCCTTGAGCTCTAGTCAACTCGAGTAGGCTCTCTGGGATTATGGAAAAGTCTTTTTTTTTTTACAAGCTCATGGCTCAACTCCGCTGTTTTACATAGAAACAATGGGTTTAGACCCCATTTTAGCCCCTAGTTCTAAAGATCTCGACTTCCGCTCTAGCTCTCGACTCTACCTCTAGCTCTGGCTCTTGGCTCTGTCTCTTGGCTCTGGCTCCAGCTCTTCGACTCTGGCTCTGGCTCTTCGACTCTGGCGTTTTAGGCTCTCTGCAGCTCTTTGGCTCTATCAGAGCTTATCTGTTTGTTTTAGCTCTCTAGCTGCTGGTCGTTGTCCCTTCTTCTTCCTTCTGGAGTGTTTAACAATCATTACTAATGTCCCAAGGTATGGTGGCCACCTATTTTGCAATGGAAAAGGCCACTGGCCTGTTGAAATCCCAAAGATATCATTTCTCTATTTACGCAGAGAAATACACTGGAAACGCTGAAAAATCTGCATAGACGCCTTTTATCAGACTTGAAAATCCCTTAAATCTTCTTTATAACCATATCTGATCTACCTTTGGTTGTTGTTGTAATCTCCACTGTCAATCTGGGTGTTCTAGATCCAATGGCTGAGATCCATTTCGGACAGCTCATTCGTATGGGGGTTAACTATGCAAAAAGGGTGGTTTTCTCTCTCTAGGGCTTGGCCATGTGGCAGCCAGTGTATGGGCTCAAGCAGAGCCCGACCAAAACCACTTGCCACCTACAGGCTACCCAAAATCCTGCTTGTTTCCTTTGTATAAAAAAATTCATTAAACACTTAAAATATCGAAAAAGGGCTTTATGGCAGACTTGAAATGTTATACATATGCATTCATAAACCCTTTTGGGTCCAGTTTCATCGAATCAATGATTTTCCTTCGTATTTCATTTATTTAATGAAAAACACAAAAAACAAAGGAAAACCCTGTTTTATGAATCTCAAAATATATCAAATATCATTCATACTTTTATCAGGTCTGACTATATCGCATTGCATATGGTATCGGCACCACTCCTTTGAATAACTCCAATGTGATAATGTGATGTGATTAATCGCAATCACATATTGCGGAGACCTGGGGTCCCTCCTTAAGCCTCATGCCATCATGAATTTCGATCCACCGATATCGGCGATAGCAACATTGCATTGACCCGGTCCTTCTGTTATGTTATATGCATATGCTCGCCTCTAACGCGATATGTCGGGAATTGGCAGTCGGGGGTGCTTCCCCTCTCTGCTTAGGTCTGCCTTGGACCTCCTCTGATGTGATTTTTCTTCATAAATCCTTTTAGGCCCTTTTTTTGAAGATTTGCCTCTTTTTCAAAAGAACAAAAGGGCATCTTCTTTCTGCCATAACTTTTGCATCGTAAGTCCATTTTTGCCCATTCAAGTTGTAGTAGGTTTAGAATGAGATGATCTCTGCAATGGGGCTAATTCCAAGAACTTCCTTGGACTTTAATTTTCCTCTGTGAGGGGCACTTAGACTTAAGAGTCTATCCAAAATCCATTTTGGATCAAGGTTACATGTTGATGATATGTTTGACGAAATTCCTGTCATGGCTAGTAGGTGTCTGGTTAAGGTCTTGTTCAACTTATTTCTTTGGAATCATTACTTTCCCATTATTTTATTGATATTCAGCTATCACTACATTATGGGCAGTGACCTGGGCTCTGGGCCTAAAAAAGTAGCTTAAATCCCAAGGTCGTTGGCACAGAAATGGAAAATTAGGTCCCTGGACGATGGCACATAAGCAGGTGAGAGCGACTGAGACCTAAGATGGTCAAAGCTTTAGTAGGACCCAAAGGCAAGTTATCTAAAGAGTTGGATTGGTTTCTCTGGGTCCTAAAGCTGATGTTGGATGATTATATGTGATGTTTTCGTTGATTGTGCTTCCTTAAGGTCACATAGGAGGTTGAATCCAATAATAGTAGACTCTTGTCGCATGTCGACCCTAAGTGGCTAGTTACTTGGGTAGACGGGGGAGGAGGGTGTTACAGTAGTTTTACTCAGTCAAGCCTGAACTGTGCATTGTGCAGTCTTAAGGCTCATGTCTAACCCTTGACTTTCTGAGCTGCGAAATTGTGCAGTCACTAAGTCTCTCCTTTAGCTTGCCACCTGGTTCTAGCTCAGTCAGTGGATTTTCATGCAACATGTTAGACTAGGGGTTTATTGGACTGATGTCATGTTTTCATGAGTGAATTGTAGATGTTGGTACTCTATCATAACATGAGAGGATGATGAAGAAGGATATGGAGAAGGGGAAAATGCAAGAAGACACCTCTATAGCTGAATATGGAATTGGATCAATCAGAGGAAAGAAAAGGGACACCAGTTTGCGACTGCTACTCAAGGTTTGATATCACTGAAGACTCTTCATCTCTAAGCCATATGGAGGTGGACAGAAGAGCATTCTCAACGAGACAAGAAGCAACAAGAATGACTTGACATTGCCATGTCATCATGCAGTCCTTGTCATCAGCGTCATGTCATGTCATGAGTCACCATGTGCCATGTCACTTTTGTGGATTATGTAAATTGCTATTCAAAATGTATTGTAAAGTGGAAGTCCAAAGGATATGTACAGAAAATGAAGAGTCGTGTAAAATCAAAAAGTCATAGGAAGTCAAACAATCATGACAGTAGTCAAAGGGTCACAAGGGAGGTGAACCATCCCCCCATTGGTTATATATAGACACTCATTGTATGAGAAAATCACTATTCACCTTGGCTCCTCCCGCAAGGCATCAAAGTGACATGCTAGTTCTTTTGGGGAGCAAGTAGTGGCTCCAATGCTTCACTATTGGAGCTAGTGGTGTTTGTTGTATACACGTGCCTTGGGAATTTTACTTAATATATGAAGCATGCTGGCCAACACATTCTTCATGCATGGATTATGAATGTTTGAAAGACTGTTATGTGAATATTTATGATTCATGTTTGTTTTCATATATAATAAAGTATTTGAACTATTTTAGTTATTTTAGTGCTTAGCATATTGGGGATGTGTTGTAATGGTTGCAATGCACGTCAGATATTTGTGGACTATTCCGCTGGTTATTAAACATATCTCTTGTCTATGTGTGTTTATACTAGAGTGGTACTATTACCTCTCTCTTAGAGGCTCGCCTTCTTTTCTGCTCCGCAATAAAAGAACCTTGATGCACCTACAACCAAACACTCACTAGGAACAATTGCTTTTTGAAGGCACACATGCATTCTTCTCTCTTGCTGACAGTTAGAGCCAAGAAAAATCTTTAAGAAAACGATAACTAAGTCATATTATAGACGGGGATCCTATCCCAAACGGTGTGAGGTCTAATTGGGACTGCATATCAGGGATAACCCTTGAAAGTTGGCAAGTCCAACACTACCAACACTACAATTTCATGATTTTTTGTAGAAGGATTCCATCATTTAGAGACCAAAAGGTTGCACTAACGGAAACACATGAATTATATTTTGCTTGAAAAATAGTGTACCATTCTTAGGAAAACTCAAAATTCACATAGATAGACACAATTTAAATAAATAAGAATTATATATTGGTAGAGTCAACTCGTTTTCCTATATTTCATCTTTTTATTTTCAAATTTATTGAGTAAGTACCTCTCATTACCCCTAAGTTAACATATTGTTGTTTCTCCATATTTACATTGCTACTAATATGTCATGAAAAACCCTAATTAACTTACCACTACCATTAATCAATTAAATATAAAACTAAAAACAAAATCATACTTTAAAATTAGCTAAAAATAATTAAAACTACTTAGAAAAAAAATTTAACAAACTTTAACGACTTTTCTAATACATAAAATAAGAACTCAATTTAAAAAATATCCTACATAATTTTAAGATATTTATTAATTTTAAAAATATCATATAACATTTTAGATTTATGGTTGATACTATTTAAGCCCACATCAAATCGATACTTTTGAAATAGAACATACTAGTTTCTTTTCGAGGATGGTTTGTCACATTGCATTTTAAGAAGTATTGAAATACCGGAAAAAAATAACTTATAAAAATACATAATAAATTCGCATAAAATATGTAATTTTAAGAAATTAAAAAATATAATTTTACTAATAATATTAATAAAAAATCACTTAAACTTCAATTTATAAATTTTATCTCAAAATATAATAAAAACATTTATGTCCGTGATGTTCTCTATTTTTTTCCCTTAATCAAAATGTCAATTTACCTGTAATTTTAAAAATAAATTGAGTGTACATTCACATCCGTCATAAACATTACAAAAAATCGCTACAGAATCAAATTAGATTCTTCTCAAGTATAAATGCAAAATTTCTACTTATCGTTTAAAGTGTAACAAGCGTGTAAAAAAATTGAATTGAGTGTAGATTCACATCCATCAAAAACATTACAAAAAATAGATTCACATCCACTTATGGTTTAAAGTGTAACAAGCGTGTAAAAATAGAGGGAAAATATAAACACCAAAATACATATAAGTTCTATTTCGCTCTCCTTGGAAGGGATGATCTCGAATCTATTAGTTAGTGTAACATAGTAATCGGGTTGAGATGAAATAAAATAAATAAATGTGGTCTATCTTAGCCTAGGTTTTAGAGTTCGATGATTATGAATGTAGAAAAGTTAGAAATTGTAACTACTAACAACATATATTTCTTCCGATTAGATTGTTTCCTCTGCCATTTTGTATTTGGCTTTGCTTTGAATGAAAGGTTATCTGTTCAAACATATTATATGATGTAACATGTAAATTGTTATAATGTGAAAATTGTTATATTGTGAACGAAAGGGATTAGAAAGCATGTATATTTTAAATAAAGTTTATCATCATATTGAGTAAACCATATATATTAAAATTACAATTTTAAATGAATAATATTAATATTATATAAAAAATAAAATTTAATATTTTTAATATCATAAGTTAACTATACAATATATTTATAATTTAAAATTATTTAAAAAATAATTTTCATTTTTTTAAAATTTCACTTATAACTTACATAATTTTGTAAAATAATAAATATTATTTTTTGTTTTAATTTTTAAATATTATATAGTGTATGAAAAATTCTATCTATACAAATGATTTTTTTAAAAATAATATATTTATAAATAAACTTCGAACTTTTATCAAATATATATTTTTAACCATTAAACTCGTTCAAATAATATGATTCATTTCTCACAAAATTTATATGCAAAAAGCAAACTACTTTTAAAATGCAAAAGAAAATGATTGGGATATGAAGGATTCACATGGACTACTATGATATGAACAGTGAATATGAACTATTGTTTCCCATTGCCTTAATCTACCTACGGAGACTGTTTTTTTGCTTTCAATGTTTTATAATTTTGGTCCATATTTTAACAAAATTTGGCCAGGATTTTTGTAAATCTAAAAAAAGTTGTCAAATTTTATAATTTTATAATTTTAAGTATTTTAGAAATTTTAAATAGTACTAAATCCATTTCCACTATCGAAAAATAATTCAAACACTGTCTTTACTCCAATTTTGACCATCCAAACAATTAATTCCAGTTCCTCCGTGTCACAGACGACTCCTTTTCCATATACAAAAGTGCCCTCCAATACAAGGGCATAGTTGACGCAGATGCGTGTTTAGTTGATTGATAACGTCCAGTTTACTATATTAAATTAGTATAACTGTAAGAGCCCACTGTGATGTGAAGGCATAGCTTGTTATTCCTTTCTAAATGTTGAGATGTCCATGGAAATTCACAAGCTTAGAGGTCGCATTGTCAACAGTCGGTGCTCACCGCAATGAAGATTAGATAGTCCAAGTAACCAGCACCACGAGACCTCGACTCACTTGCATTGTGGTCAACATACTCGTATTTTCAGATTTTTCTTATAATAGGATTCCAATTGTTTACGTTTCCGCCTATCGTGGTGCTGGTCATTTCAACTATTTGATCTCGATTTCACCGAACAATGATGGTGGAATATGCAGTGTCATTGCACTGGAATCCAAGGATGAAATGAAAAATCTGGAAATATCAATAATTTGAAGTTGAAAAAATTTGATAGCAAAATTTAAAGAGTGAAAATTGTTTAGATATGGGAATATTTTTAAATTTAATAAAAAATTTCAAAATTAGTTGTTGAGTAGAGAAGATTATTTTATAATTCAATATGAAAAATATGTAAGTGATTTTACAATTCAATATGAAAGATGTGTAAGTATGTCTCAGTGTTATTATATAGCCAAATATGAGAGAGATATGTAAATATATTGGTGTTTAATTTGGAGCTGACAAGTGTCCTTTTAAATAAAAAATAAAATAAGTATTTCAGATATAATAACAAAAAAACCAATATGCATGTTTATTTTTTTAGTTAAAAGTATTATAAAATTCCAATAATCTCATTCTTATTGGTCATACTCAAGAGATATGGTAAAAATATTTTACTCACTCTCAACCATAAATAAAATATATAATAAAAAAACCAGAAAGAATATACATGTTTGATTTGTTCAATTAAAAGTATAATAAAACATCAATAATCTCACTCTGAGTGTCCACATTAAAGAGAAGTGGTAAAAATATTTCACATTTACCCTCTTCCATAAATAAAAGATTTCAATGTCCATATAAAACAACATAATCTTATATCAACCTTATAAAGAACTATATATATGTTATATAAAGCAATTGAAAACATATATTTTTTATAGTTAAAAAACTATAGTTACTAAATTTGAATGCAAATACTATTTGATATAAAATTCAAAAAATAACATTTTACTTTTTTTACAAAACTTTTGAAAAATTGAAATGAATTTTCCCTCAATGAGATACCCTCTTTACTTATTTTCAATATAATCCATTTCTGTCTATTTAAGATAATAAAAAAAGTTAAAGGTAAAGTAGAATGCCAAAAAATATGTAAGTCAAATCTAATAACATGAATGACAAAAACTTAAACCTCAAATGTAATACAAAAAATAACAGTCTTCTTCAACGCATCTCCACATACCAAGAAATTTATATGTCAATCACTATCTCTTTAGGATCCAAATTTATTCAACAATAAATGTCCCTAAATTAATCTTTGTTGTAGATAATAGAAAATAAACCCTTTTAATTGATTTTTTCACAAACAATCTCTTAGCAATAATGGCTATCCTTCGTCCAACCAACAACTATCATCCCATTAAACTATAAAAGTAATAAAACTATTTTTAAAATATTTAGGATTTTTAAATACAAAAGAAAATTATAACTATCATTTTGTTGATTTGAGGCTTCTGCTATCTATATTTTGTGTAGTGTTGTTTTTCGGAGTCATTGCCAGGTTTGTTGGAATCGATGTTTCGAACCAACTTCTGTGGTTCATCATCAAGATTAGATCCATGAGTGAATAAGCCAAAACTTAATAGGATTTAATAGATATGGCTAGGGTGGCTAGGGTTGAAATGAGAGAGAATGTTAGCTGACAATTTGGATAATGATATAGTTCAGTTTAGTTTTATATATAATAAATATATATATATATATATATATATTATATATCAAATCATATTAAAATAATATATTACTAATTCTTATAAATACTAATAACTATGTGTATAATTAATTAATTTAAATTAATTATATGAATTTATGATTTGTATTTATTTAATCTAACTTTGGAAATGGAATGTTATTATTTTTGAGTTATGATTAAATGAAGAAAACTGCAGTTAATAAAATTTTAATATTATGCAATAAATTAATATTAATAATAAAAAAATTAATGTTTTAAAATTTAAATAAATTTTATGTTTTTAAATTAAATGAAATTTAAGTTTAAAATTAAAAACAACTGTTGTGTGAATGATGTCGCAATTATAAATTTTATTATATTCTTTTGGAAATATTTATTCTTGTGTAACTATATTTATTTATTTTTTAAAATAAAATAATGATTATGTGTATAATTCATTGGTTTATTAATTATATGATTAGAATGAATGTAAATGATTTGTATTTATTTATTTATTTGGTAAATAAATTATTTTTATTTGGAGTTATGATTAAATGATAAAAATAATAATAGCAATTAATATTATGCCCTAGAATAATCATATTAATAATACAAAAAATGAATATTATGTTTTAAATTCAATGAATTATTGTTATAGAATAAATTTCCCTTTTTATCTTTTAATGTAGATGTGAATGAAGATTGAATGTTTATAAATTTTATTATATCTTTGTATGAATAA
>APFE031594923.1:0-12722 GCA_000404065.3 Pinus taeda | reverse complement strand
TGCAATATCAAAGGTTAAACAAAATCCTCATGGAGATGTTGTATGACAATTTTATTAAAGCTCTCCCCCTCAAACACGAGTCACTTAGTTTTTAAATGACTACTTGGTTCAAAATAGTAATGTTGAATGACTAATTAGAGAAGAAGGCAGTTAGTTCTTGAATAATTAAGAACTAAAGTTCAATAAATAAGTAGTTCGAAAAAGTAATCAGATAAGAAAAGAAACAAGTTCCAAAATAGTGATAAGAATACAAATATTAGTTCTTGAATAATTAAGAACTAAAGTTCAATAAATAAGTAGTTCGAAATAAGTAGTTCGAAAAAGTAATCAGATAAGAAAAGAAACAAGTTCCAAAACAGTGATAAGAATACAAATATATTACATGGATATCCAGGTCTTGAATGACAACTGAGCTCCAAACAAAAATTCTTCAACAAAAATTCATAGTTCCAGTTCTTCTTGAGCAGCAGGTTACAAACGGTAAAATAAAGGTTATCTTGAATGACAACTAAGCTCCAAACAAAAATTCTTCGACAAAAATTCATAGTTCCAGTTCTTCTTGAGCAGCAGGTTACAAACGGTAAAATAAAGGTTACAAACGGTAAAATAAGTCATTCTCTACGCACAATGACATCCGAACTATCTAACAGGAAGCTCCTGTGTACATGGAAATCTCGTAAGCTGTACGTGACATCAGTAACGTCTTCTAGATATTTCTCATATGTCAGTCCTGTTAGAGATGGACAAAGCTCCAAAAGCAAATTGCCTTTTAGGATGCACTTGTGCTGAACATTTCCTTCTGTTTGGATGACATAATGCAATTGTAAACAGCGTTGGTATGTTGTTAACTCTTGACACGTGGAACAGTTAAGTTGATCTGCGGAAACTGTTCCAAATGTGTCTGCTGGAACAGAGCAGTTGTTGCAGATTATGACAAATGGGTCTGCATGTATATCTGCTATGGTTAACATTCCTTTGACCTGCTTCATGTTGAAGTACAGTTTTAAGGTTTGATATTTTAATAAAAAATTAAATATTGTAATAAAAAAATACTACAAAGACGATATATGAAAGATGATAATTTAGGAGAATAGGTTGCAGTGGAGTTTTAGCATTAGATCTTGTAATAAAAAAGATAAATTGGAAGAATAGTGAATAATTTAGCAAAACAACAAATAAAGAATTAGAAATTATATTTTGTGGACTAGGAAACAACCTTTGTTGTTGCCATTGCTAGTTTGCTCAGGTCTTCTAGTACTCTGTTCGATTTGACCGCTGTTATGAAAGTGGATCTGCATGTGCGTAGAGATGCGTGGGGTCCTCTGACAACATTTCGAAACAGCACCATTGGTGCTTCTTGTTTTGAAATTTGTTGTTGTATCAATTTGAAAATTGGCTTAAATGTATTGAAAAGATAAAGCTGCATTGCAAAATGTAGGAAGGGTTAACAATAATGCAATGAAAAGATAAACCTACATTGCAAAATGTACCAAGGGTTAACACTAATGCAATTGCTTCTAAGTAAATGTAAAAAGTATAAATCGTTGAGTTTGTATATACCGAAGCTGTGTCTTTTTGACATGGGCCATCCTTGATATTTAGCACATATTGGCTACCTATTTCTTTAGCTGATGTTACAAGACCAGCTACTGTACCGATTGCAAATCCAGTTGTGTTTGTCAGTTGGCTAATAGTGGTTGTCGGTACAAATCTGTATTCTGTACACACTGCTGGGATAGTTTCTATGATACTTTTCTCATGTAAAACTAATATCCAGTTGCAGTCTGAATGGTCATAAACTGTTTTCGGAGAGACTTTAAAATCTTTTATACAAATTCCTTGGCCGACTACAAGTTTTTGCTCGGCAGTAGGAATGAGATTGTGTGGCACATTGAGTGTGATTGCCATATTGCCTTTGCTATCTACTAGGTCAGCGCGTAACAATTGGATGCTGTGTGCTTGATCAACAATTGTCTTATAAATAACAAGAACATCCCCGTGAAAGATTCTTCCTTGTTGAAGGCTTTTCAGCTCCTGTATGGTAATTAGAGCGCATAAATCATGACTCGAGCTTAGTTCAGATTGCTCTTCAGCTTTTTGCCTTTAGAACAATATTAAAAAGAATCTGAATTTGCATAATGCCTGTAGAACAATATTAAAAAGAATCTGAATTAACATAATCTTTGTATTATGAAACTTTCTACAATATTAAAAAGAATCTGAATTAACATAATCTTTGTATTATGAAACTTGTAAGGAAAGATTTAGAGGTTATTTAGTTACCTTTTCTGAGTTTCTGAGATGCTCGAAGTTTCTGGGAGAGGGCAATGTTCTGGAGCAGTAGTGTCTTCGTGTTGTCTTTTCATGGTAGTTACCTGTACACATATGAGTACAAGCTATTAGGTTTATAAGAAAAATGTGTTCAATGTAATTCTAGATCTGTGCATAATACTATTCTCTGTGTTGTTACCTTGATTAATTTGGGCAGAGTGTTGCAAGGTAGCTGCAAGACATATATTTTCAGTCGGATATGAAGTTTAGCAAATTGTAGAGAAACTTGTGTACCAGTGGTACATTGATTTTGCAGTGAGAAAAGCAAGAGTGCAAAAAAGTGGAAAACATAGCAAATTGTAGAGAGACTTGTATACCAATGCTACATCGATATTGCAGTGAGAAGGCCAAAAGTGCAAAAAAGTGGAAAACATAGGTTTTGTTTTATGGCATGTTTAACAGATTGCAGAGAAAAGGACCGTTAGAGCTGTAGTAGCGCATTGTTGTTACCTTGATTAGTTTGGGCAGAGTGTTGCAAGGTAGCTGCAAGACATAGATTTTCAGTTGGATATGAAGTTTAGCAAATTGTAGAGAAACTTGTGTACCAGTGGTACATTGATTTTGCAGTGAGAAAAGAAAGAGTGAAAAAAAGTGGAAAACATAGCAAATTGTAGAGAGACTTGTATACCAATGCTACATCGATATTGCAGTGAGAAGGCCAAAAGTGCAAAAAAGTGGAAAACATAGGTTTTGTTTTATGGCATGTTTAACAGATTGCAGAGAAAAGGACCGTTAGAGTTGTAGTAGCGCTTAGAGTATGCCATGATCAGACCAATATGCCCATGTTACATTTATTTCACACTGTTTTATTGGCAAAGTTGTCCAGATATGGTCTATTATTGTTTTCCGTTGCGGAGATAGTTTGCTTGTTATTTCTTGTAAGTTTTCCATTTCCATAAATTGTACGAAGTTTTTGCTGCGAGCTGTTGGTTGTTTGATGTCAATGTTGAGATCACCAATAACTAAAAAAACACAATCAGTATATGTAGTTTGCGATTTTGCTTCCTTTATTATTTGCGTTATCGTGGATACTTGTTCAAATGGTGCTGCATAAATGTTCATTAAGCAAATCGGCTGCTGGAAGTACATGTCAATTAGGGTAAGCTCTATTTTGTTTTTGCAAAATGTCTTTATTGCGTTAATAGGTATTTTCTTGTTTATGCAAGTAAGAATTCCATGTGTCGAATGTGCAATGGCGAAATTGAATGATAAGAATTCTTTGTCTACTGGCGGACTGTAGAGATGATTTTCTTGAAAAAAAAGGATCATATTGTCCATTAAGTCATTGTGGTGAATCATGTCAGTAAGGTGTGCACGTAGACTACGTGTGTTCAGACTTGCAATTGACAAAAGATCCTTGTTATCAGATTTCTTCTTTGCGAATTCTAGTTTCCATGCAGTAATTGTTTCTAGCCGTGCCATTTCATTGATTATCTTGTTTTTGATATGGAAGTTTCATTGTGTCAGTTTGTTAATCAAGTATAGTGACTCGATAGTTCTAACACGTGATAATGCAGTGTAGACTAGACCATGTTTTGTGACACCAGTTGGGTCAAATGCAAGTTGATCTAATGTCAACCCTTGTGTTTGGTGTATTGTTCGTGCACAGGCTAATTGAATTGGAAATTGTTTCCGAATTGTAATTTGTAATTTGTTATGAGACATTGCTAGCGATTTTGCAATTCGCAGGATTGGTGTCCAATTTGGCGATATATTTATGTCGTATAGTTGTTTAAATTTGTTTCTTTGTTGTTTGCCAATTTTTGTGTCTGAGAATTCTATCCAGACAATGTCAGGTCCGTTGTTATTAGATGAATAGGATTTGAAAATCCCTTCAGCACCATTAACCAATCCATCACTTGTATTGTAATTTCCTGCATATAGTTCAACTAACATGTTTTGTTTAACTGTGATTGTTGATGGCAATGAGATTGCTTTATCAAAAGTAAAATAGCTCGATCCAGCAGTCTCGTAGTTATCAATTGCAAGTAGCGTTATTTGTTCTCCCTCTGTCAGAGAAAGCATTTTTGCATTGTGATTATGGACATCTTTGTTCCGATAGAAAATGTATGGGAAAACTGGGCTTAAAGGTGCCATCCTGTAACAGTTATTGTTTACATAAGCAATATCTTGATCTGTTTGCGTGTTTCATCTCATCCTATTTAGTACATCGATGAACAATGGGTCTTTTTGCCGCATTGTTGTGTGCAATTGATAACATTTTATTTTCTCAGGCCAAAAGTCATATGGAATTGTGTTTTTTTGGATTCTTGGGTTTTCAAAGATTAGAGAATCTCTGACTGGGTTTGCCTGGTAAAGATCACCAGAGAATATGATGTCAACATTACCAAAGTATGAAGTTGGTGTGTGTAAGATTTGGCGCAGCCGCTTGTCAATTTGATATAGTGTTGTTGCACCAACAAGCGATGCCTCATCTATGAGGAGTACACGCAATTGTTGGAAATGCTTCGATAATGTGTCTAATTTTTCATTGTTTAGGGACGGGCAATCTGCTTTGTTAAAGGGCAAATAGAATGCAGAATGCAATGTCACCCCACTAGCATTAAAGGCAGCTTTGCCCGTGTGTGCAGTGATTATTCCTATTAGTTGTGATGGGTTATAAGGCAATGCCACATTGTGTATGCGTACTAAGGATTGGAAAATTGCCTTAGCTGTGTGTGTCTTTCCTGTTCCTACACCTCCTGTTAAGAACAAATAGATTAGCTCGTCTGGTCTGTACAATTTTCTTGTTATAACATCAGTCACTATGCTTGCTTGTTCTGTGTTTAGTTGACGCATTAATTCATAGTACTCTATGTCTTCAAGTATATGTGGTTGTTTGACGATTTCATATGGCCTTGTAGACCAGAGAGAAAACTTCTTTGTATCTTGGAAATGTTCCAAGTCATTTTGGAAGTCATAGTTTTCGTATTTGTCATCCATTGATTTGTTAAAAGTTGTGGTTTTTGTTTCATTTGATCTCAAACTATCTATGTCGAATATTTGTTTAGTTTCTGTTTCTACTCTGTGCATTGCGTCATCTATGTCACCCCATGTAGTTGTTGTAACAAATTTGAACTTTTGTTCATTTTGCTTGACTATTTCTTCGAATGCAAGATATGCAGATTGCCAACTTGTGTGATGTTGCTTAATTGTAGTTTCACTTACTCGATAGGGGTAGTATAACATTAATTGCTCTCTACAGTGGTTTTCAATGTCCTTGTATTTGCTATATCTAACAGATCGAATGACATATGGTCTACTTGATTTTCTGTGTTTTTGTCCTTTCTTTGTATAACTAGATGCAAATTCCGCTAGGCATACAAGTTCAATAGCGGTAGGTCGTAGAACATAGTAGTCAATAATGGATGGGCACATTATGTCTTTTGAGTCATCTGCCTCCTTTTGCAGGTCCTTTTTTCTTTTAAGAACAAATGCACGATCATCCACAGGAGATGTGTTAATGAATACACACTTCCGTGAACTACATTTTAGTGGGAGTGATAACACAATATGCACTGCTTGTTGTGCAGACATTTGTTGCAAGTTGACCAAAGCTTTCCCTAAAGAACTAATGGTCTTTAGGATATCAGATTTTGCTCTCACATGATCTTCGTGTATGTTTTTAAATGTCCTCGTGAGTGTTTTGTCTTCTTTCGTCATATAGGAACTGCAATACATTGCAGCTGCATATGAGTCAAGTACAAACTGGGAATCAGTATTTGCAATCCAAATTCCCGGAATGTGTTTTGCAAAGCTATTTGTCCAGGTGTCAATTGGTTTTCTTTGCAATAAGAGTGTTGTTCGATTGAGTGTTGTATAACTAGATGCAAATTCCGCTAGGCATACAAGTTCAATAGCGGTAGGTCGTAGAACATAGTAGTCAATAATGGATGGGCACATTATGTCTTCTGAGTCATCTGCCTCCTTTTGTAGGTCCTTTTTTCTTTTAAGAACAAATGCATGATCATCCACAGGAGATGTGTTAATGAATACACACTTCCGTGAACTACAATTTAGTGGGAGTGATAACACAATATGCACTGCTTGTTGTGCAGACATTTGTTGCAAGTTGACCAAAGCTTTCCCTAAAGAACTAATGGTCTTGAGGATATCAGATTTTGCTCTCACATGATCTTCGCGTATGTTTTTAAATGTACTCGTGAGTGTTCTGTCTTCTTTCGTCATATAGGAACTGCAATACATTGCAGCTGCATATGAGTCAAGTACTAACTGGGAATCAGTATTTTCAATCCAAATTCCCGGAATGTGTTTTGCAAAGCTATTTGTCCAGGTGTCAATTGGTTTTCTTTGCAATAAGTGTGTTGTTCGATTGAGTGTACATTGAATGGCATGTATGTATTCATTGTGTACTAGTCCAAGGTTGGCCAAAAAGCTATCAAATGTATCATTTTCATTGTATCTTGTGTTGTTTATTGTTTCTAAGATTAGCTTTGCATTTGTTTTCGTTCTATCACTATCGAATTCAAGAGGCTCAAGTATTTTTGTTGCTTTCATGGGTGGTATCGGGAAATTAAATCTGCAATTAGACTTTGCATGCTTCCTACAACTTTTTGTATAACAATGGTGTTGTAGAGCTCTAAGTTCCTTTGCAAGTAGGAATGAATTAGTTGACAAGTAATTGTCAACGAATTGTTCAACTTCAATGTTTGCATTTTGACCATAGATTGGTGCAGATTTTATCCAAAGTAAACCATGTTCATGTTCACTTCCCCGATTTTGGAATTCAGTTACATAGAAGTGGTCATTGAGTTCTCCATAATACTTGTGATCATGAGATATCAATTGATGTAGTGCGTCCCTCCTAGATCTATAGTAACGTACACAAGTAACAGGGTCGTTTCTTATTAACGAGCTAGGTTCATTTTCATCAAGTTCATTTGTCTTTGGTTTTCTAGTATTCTGTTTTATGTCTCTCAATGCATCCATTAAAGGATCCCAAAGATGCTCGGCACTGCTAAAGGAAACAAAGAAAGTGGGCAGCCCTAGTTGTCGAATCATTGCATAGAGTTTGGTCCGTATTTGCTGGTGGTAGTCAGGCGAGGTACGAATTGTTTTTAGATCCATGTACCCAATGCCAGAATTTACAATACGATCTAGGTTTGGTTTTGACTTAACGTCTCTTGCAACTAGTTTTCTACCTTTCAATTGCCCTTTTCTAATTCTAATCCACATTGTATTCAAGACTTGATTTATGATAATGCGAGTTGCTTTATAAAACAAGTTTGTAGTATGATAAGCAAAATCGTGTTTTTTATGCAGCACTTCCTAGTGACAGATCTTTTGATATGTAAAGTTTTTGGAGATCTCAACTAGGCGTTTGTTGCCATAGAAAAGCGAGGGAAAACTCATTTCTTCTGAGTACTTATCTCTGAAGATTCCTAATGGCATGTATCCTGCAGCAGGTGCAATGTTAATTTGTCTGTTAACAAGGTCATAGACAGTGTGTGCATCAATGAATCCATGCAGCAATGTTTTTGTCGTTGGTTCATCGTTTCCTTGGTTATCGTCTTCGCTATCATCAATGTCACTTGAACTTTGATATGCCTCTTGATTTTGTAGAAATGCCTCTTTCCAATTGTCATCTATGGTAGCATTCTCGAGCTTGTAAAGCATTCTTTTGCATAATTGTTTTAATGCTTTCATCACTTTGTGAATGTTAACTCGACCAAATGCATATGCACTTTTGAATCTTAAACTCTTTTTGAGAACAACGGCAACCGTGTCAGTGTCTTTTATAGTTCGGGGTAATGCAGATTGAATTCTAGAAATATTTTTGGGCACATTGATAACTCCTCCAGTTAAGCCTAGTTGCGGCTTCTTATGTTGATGGCCCATTTCTTTTATTTGCAAGAAGGGCAATCTTAATGCAACTAGTCTTTCTTCCAGTTCAGTGAGTTGTGTGAGTGTTCTAGTGGCATTGTTTCTTCTTATTTGTTCAGAAACTTCATATTTAGCAATTGTTCCATGTTCAATTGCTTTTTTGCAGTGTTTACAAAAGTAGCCATCTTGAACACGAGATTTAACATCCTCAAAACTAGTTGATAGTTTCCTAATGTTATTTTGTCTTGTTTGATTTTCTTGCTGCAACAAGCAAATGTCCCTTTTGAAAAAGGTTCTTTCACATGATGAACAATTGAAAATAGGTGTGTCACTTATTTGTCTTTGATATATTTCATCAAACTTCGATAATTGTGTTAATGTGTTTGTTGATCTTGACTGAACCGATAGACTAGATTTTCCTGAGTTCTTTGATTGTGTTGAAAGCTTCTTTGATCTTGTTATAAATGAGTTGTAGTCTACGTGTTCTATGACTATTTCTTGTTTCATTGTTGTTGTGTTGAATGCGAGTCTTATCTTATGTGTTTTCAAATTTTCCCGTATAATGCCTTTAAGCAAACGCAAAGATAAATGTTTCCTCTGTTTGCCTAATGGACAAGAGTTTACAGTTTCTGTTTGCGGGTCGGGCCTAATATGTTGCCCTGTGTTTTCTAGAACTTTTGTCTCTTTTCCTAATGGACGAGAAGTTTTCATTTCTGTTTGTGCGTTGTTTCTAATATGTTTTTTCAAGTTTCTAAGTGATTGAAATCTCAGTGTCTCATTAACATCTTCCCTGTTTTCTAGAACTTTTGTCTGTTTGCCTAATGGACGAGAAGTTACGATTTCTGTTTGTGCATTGGTTCTCATATGTTTTTCCAAGTTTCTCAGTGACGGGGATCTCAGTGGGAGTGTCCCACTGGCATCTTCTGTGTTCTCTAGAACTACTTCTTGTTTCATTGTAATTTTTTTATATTGAATGCCTATTTTTTGCCTTTTCACATTTTCCCGAGCAATGTCCTTAAGCTCACGCAAAGATAAACCTCTCTTGTGCTTGTTTAAATGACAAGATGGTTTTAATCTAGTTTGATCAAATTGACATTTTGTTTCAGATTGTATTTCTGTGTTGTTATTTGCAGAATGCGATGAATGAAACATTACAACCTCCTCAGTATTTGATGCAACCTCCTCAGTATTTGATGCAGTTGCTAGAGTAGATGTTCTAGCGTTGGCTAAAGATGTCTTTATTGATGTTTTAGCGTTGGCTAAAGATGTCTTTATTTCACTTGTATCTTCTTTACTTGGACGAACACATGTTTCCATGTTATCTTGTTTACTGCATAAGTTCATTTGTTCATATGAGTTGCTTGTTTCTTGTTGGAAGCTAGAACGCATTGTTGATTGCTTATGAATGAGAGTTTTGAAGTGCCCATTCAAAGGATCCTTGTCGTGGAATAATAGGTCATAAGTATCTGATTTAAGACTCGAATTGAAGTGCAAATAGGGTCTCATCTGTGTTTTGGACCAAACTCTAATTGGAATTTTCAGCCAATTTGAGAGCCAATGGATACAGAAAATATCTCCCCATAAACCTCTGGATCCTAAGGGTATGTTGTTTGAGGCAGATCTGGCCATTTTGTCTAAATAGATTTCCCAATTGCTAATGTTATGCATTTCTTTTAGTGACTCTTCATGCAATTCATGTTCGTAAGACAAAATTGCCTCTCTATCTTGTTTTTCAAGACAATGTCTAAAATACTCTATTGTTCCTTTCCTTAGTTCTACTGATGTGTATTGAAAATGTAGCAAAAGTTCTAAACTATTGAATAAGTCTCCAATTAGATATGCGAAATTGTTCACACGAAATAAGTGATGCTTTTGCAAGAGTAATTGCAACTTGTGCTCGTCAGACATAGTAGACACGTTTCTAAGCGACTGAAATTCTTGTTGTTTCATTGCAATTTTGCTATAGTCAATGCCTATTTTTTGTTTTTTCAAATCCTTGTGAGCAATGTCCTTAAGCACATGCAAAGATACACTTTTGCTGTGCTTGTTTAAGTGACAAGACGGTTTTAATTTAGTTTCAACAGCCTGACATTTTGTTTCAGGTTGTGCTTTAGTATTGTTCTTTGAGGAATGCGCTGAATGAAACATTACAACATCTTGTTCAGTATTGTTCTTTGAGGAATGTGCTGAATGAAACATTACAGCATCTTGTTCATATGAGACGTTGGTTTGTTGTTGGAAGGTACAACCAATTGTAGGCTGCGTACGAACCAAAGGTTCGAAGTGCCCATTCAGAGGATCCTCGTCATGGAATAATATGTCGACAGTATTTGCCATAAGACTTGAATTGAAGTGCAAATAAATCCTCATCTTTGTTTTGGACCAAACTCTAATTGGAATATTCAACCAATTTGAGAGCCAATGGATACAGAAAATATCTCCCCATAGACCTCTAGATCCTAAGGGTATATTGTGTGAGGCAGATCTAGCCATTTTGTCTAAATAGATTTCACGATTGCTAATGTTATGCATTTCTTGAAGTGACACTTCATGCAGTTCATGTTCATAAGACAAAATTGCTTCTCCATCTTGTTTTTCGAGACAACGTCTAAAATACTCTATTGTTCCTCTTCTTAGCTCTACTGATGTGTATCAGAAATCTAGCAAAAGTTCTAAACTATCGAATAAACAGTCTCCAATTAGATATGAGAAATTGTCCACACGACATAAGTGATGCTTTTGCAAGACTAATTGCAATTTGTCTTCCTCAGACATAGCATACATGATGATGACTAAATGTTGAACAATGCAAATGCATATAGAACAGAGAATATGAATATTATGTTTAGTCATGCAATGCAATTACTGGTCACAAAGCAAATTGGACAATGCAAATGCATATAGAACATAGAATCATTGTGTGTACCTTTGAAACTGCAAATGTCTACCGAACTCAGAGCTCAAAATGCCATTGCCAAAGACCAAAAAGAACCTGTTGTACGTTAGGACCAGTGGGTGTAATTGTATATCGTTCTACTCAGCAGTCAGATACAGCATAAAATTAATCAGTGAGATAAAGCAGTAAATTTAACGCATCAAAACACCAATGAGGGGAATAAATTCAACCATTTCATAACATTGTATATAAGCGCATTTCTTTATTCCATCTATTCCAACTCAACTTCGCACAAAGTCAACAGTGATTGTAAATTCGAGGGAACAGTAGAACACATAAGACTCATTCATTAGCACGCCATTCAGCCTCTGACTGAATTTTGTTAAGAGAGAAAATTACCAAGATTACAGTTAAGCTACTGTTACTGGCTTTCAACTGAGCTCTCCACTGTTATTTTAATTTTTAAGAAGCCAATTTTTGCCCTAAACACAAGGGTATAATGGATCGAATATAGAATCTAAGAGTAAGAAGGTGACTAAATATTATCTACATTATACAACAGCTAGCTTCACAAGACCAATAATTTCATAGCTATAAGATTGCATGCTTTAAAATATGTCATCAGTCAAGATTTAAAATGGATTCAAAATGAAATAAACATGGCTAACTAAAGAGGAACAAAATAAATAAATAAAGAAATGAATGTAGTCAAACTTCTGTAGAAACACTCTTTCCCAAATATTGTTGAAGGATTTAGACTCAAAATTGTGCACTTGTACTTGTAGTGCACAGTTGAACTCCAAGTGCAAGATTCAACTATCTTGTAGAATCCATTGCGGAACATAAGAGCACTTGTATTCATGCCAGACAACTATGTCTGATCTCCAGCTTTGATTGTCTTTCAACTTCTCAATGTTTGTGTGACAATCTTAAGACTTTAGCATCTCAAACTAGATTTCAATTTGGTATCTCCTTTACTCTCTTTTTGTATTGTTTATTAAATTGTGTTATTTATTCATCAAAATGCTCTCCATATTTGATGCTCCAGCAACACAGTTGAGAATGGAAAGTTTTGGAAAGTTTTGTCCTCTAATTTTAGGGATCCCTGATGAGTTGTTAAATGTTTTTTTTATGTATCTGTGGATACCTGAGATAAAAAATTTACATGTTAGAAGAGGTATAAAGGATAAAGCAATGAAAAGGTCCGTGCTCTAAACGATGAACCTGATATGCATAGAGTATAGTTACGAGGTTAAAACTCTCCAGGTCTTGTGACCCGCCCTTTGGATATTTTTGTCTCAAGGACTTTGGTGTTATCGTTTTCCTTGAAATTATACACAGACAGCAGTCCTTGATGTTATCGTTTTCCTTGAAATTATACACAGACAGCTAACCAGTAGAGATCAATTTATCAAGCACTGATGGAGTAAAATCTTGTGCCATGTAATATTTTTCTAGAAAGAGAAAAAATACTAGTTTTATCCCCATATTTTGTCTTAGATATGAATCTTATAGAAATGCATTGATCAATGCAATCCATGATTCATTTCAGCCTCTTATGTCACTAGTCATGGCTATGCCCACAGTCACACTTTCCACTCAAAATGACAGGCCCTATGAGCAACTACAATAGCTAATTAGATAGAGTAAA
>APFE031594919.1:33691-48443 GCA_000404065.3 Pinus taeda | reverse complement strand
AGATAGACTCATTTGGTACTCTTATGCCTTTGAGTCCGTATGAACTTGCATATCAGACCGTGCATTCGTTTTCCGACCCAACATCAACCCAAATTGACTTAATGAACGTGGTCCATGAGGAGTCACTTTCGACATCAAACTCGGATTTAATAACGTTTTCCGAACTTGTTCAATCAGATGAACAAATTCGTGAAATCCTATGCGTCGATGAGTTACCATGGGAAGATCTTCATCACAAATCTTCTTTTTTACCCGAGAGCGATCGTTTTGACAATGATTTTTCATCAATATTTACAACTGAATATGTTAAGGACGCTCAGAATCCAATGAAACATCCTGATTCCGAGTTAAACTTGGGAAATATTTCTCAAACTATTCCCCTTGACATTTCAGTTAAGCTTGGAATTGGTGAAAATGTTCATATAGGTGCCTCTTGTACGGAAGATGAAATTCAAACATATAAGGCCCTATTTCAAGAATTCCGCGATGTGTTTACCTGGTCATATGAGGAAATGCCAGGAATTGACCCAGCAATTGTAGTTCATGAAATCAAAACTTACCCGGACGCTAAACCTGTTCGGCAATGTTTACGTCAGATTCACCCAAGAAAAGCTGCTGCAATTAAAGCAGAAGTTGAAAAATTACTCAAAGCAGGTTTCATTTATCCAATCCCGTTAACGGATTAGGTATCGAATATTGTTCCTGTTAACAAAAAGCAAGGGACTATAAGAATATGTATCGATTATAGGGACATTAATCGAGCATGTCCAAAGGACAATTACCCTACTCCCTATATCAATCAAATCATTGATGATTGTGCCGGCAGTGAAATTTTCTCCTTTATGGATGGCTTTTCCGGATACAATCTAATCAATATTCTGCCTGCTGATCAACCAAAAATGACATTCATTTGTCCGTGGGGGACATTTTCTTATTGCAAATTACCTTTTGGGCTCAAGAACGCAAGGGCAACTTTTCAACGGGCCATGTCTTACGCTTTTCATGATATTAAACACATTGAGCAACCCTATCTCGATGACTTACCTGCTCATTCATTACATCGAGCTGACCATCTCGTCCATTTAAGAGAAATTTTTATGAGATGTCAGCATTATTGGATTAGGTTGAATCCCCACAAGTGTGTGTTCTGTATTGAAATGGGTCGATTACTGGGGTTTGTTGTTTTGAAAGCCGGCATTCGCGTTGATCCCTCAAAGGTCGAAGCCATTATCCGATTGCCTCCTCCTTCGAGTCTTCGCCAACTCCAAAGTTTTCAAGGGAAAGCAAACTTTTTACGTTGATTCATCCCTAACTACGCTGAGATCACACAGGGTTTTACCCGGTTGTTGAAACAGAATACTTCATTATTTTGGGACAAGATAGCTGAGAAATCTTTTGATACGCTAAAACACGCGTTGACCCATGCACCGCTGTTGCATCCTCCCAACTACAACCAGGACTACTTCTTGTATCTTGCCGCTTCCTATTCCACCATCGGAATGATATTAGTTCAGGAAGATGAATTCGGTACTGAACATGTGATATATTACCTTAGTCGCACGTTAAATCCAACTAAGCTAAAATACTCACATGTGGAGAAATTGGCATTGGCAGCTGTTCAAGCTGCCCAACGTTTTCGTCATTACATTTTACTACGCAAAACTACGGTCATTTCTGATTGCAACCCTATGATCTATATTTTGACCAAGCAATTGCTGGGGGGCAAGTACTCCAAATGGATGTCATCTTGCAGGAGTTCGAATTGGAATTTGAAAAGTCTAAGTCAAAGAAATCTTTAGTTTTTGCGGAATTAATGTGTGATTTCCCGCGTGTTGACACAGAAAATGTGGCGGAGGAGCCCATTGCGGACGAATCCTTGTTTCTAATCAGCACTTTGTTGGGACTCACAATTGACCTATTTTTGACCTTATCTTTTGCCGTATAATTACCCTTTTTGCAGTCATAAGTGAAAGCTTTTATTTTATAATGACATATTAACCCCAAGGTATGAAGTAACCTTCCGCACGTCTATGTTTAATTGTTTATTTAATATTCGTGAATATATTTATACTTATCCTTGGAAACGCTGACTAAATTGTCAAATAATTGTCTTAAGCTTGCAGGAGTTATAATGAATAGTTGCTACAACACTAAAAACAGCAACTACGCAGTTGCTGCAACACCAGCAACAACAATTACCTAAAGCAAGCTATTTTGTAACAGCCATGGACAACAGATGGCAGCTATCTAGAGAATTGTGACGTGGCATAATCAAGCGGAAGTCTAAAGAAAGAAGAACACAGTCAGCATGAACAGCATGGGGAAATGGCGAAGGAATATGAAGATCCCGAGAAGACAGTCAAAATCAGTTACCCGCCGTGTAATAGCTAAAGCTCAAGAAAAGGATGTATTATCATACTGTTGTAACAGCACTCTGAATTGCTTATTTTTGACAAAATGGGTTAACTGAATAGGCTATAATATTCTATTGTAATAGATGTCTCCTCTATAAAGAGGAGACATCTACATGAAATGAGGGAGGTCGGTGTCTATGGTCAGTCTGTAACTGAGATTCTGAGAACATCAGCAAGTCTGAACTCTATTGTATTTGACCTTTTTGGCAGATGAATATAAAACTGTTTTGAGCACTTAATCCCGTCTTCGTTTTCCTGGGGAATCCTGTGAGAGGGACTGGGCCCACCTTCTTCACAAGATTCACCCATTTACTTTCCTATCAAGTGTGTAAGTGTGCAGTAATTTCTTTTCGGTACTCTGTGTGGATTTGATAGCATTACCTCTGGTATTCTTTGTTTTACTAGTACTCTGTTTCATTGATCTTTGAGTTTTGTTTCTCACCGGTGAATGAGAGTGCAGTGTGCATCAGTAATTCTGATTACAGCGGCAGGTGCTGAACGTCCCCATCTGGAGGATAGGGTCCTGATCCTCTGCCAACAGAGCGTCCATTATTTTGCTTTTCAGATTTGTAGTTTTAATTAATTGTTTTCATTTTAACAAGTACTGTAATGACATAGCGTAAGAATTACGTATACTATAGCTTTCGATGCTTTTTAGACTTTAAGTACATACAGTACGCAGTGCCTTTGAAATAAAAAGAATTTCCCTGGTCGACAATTAATGTGGTACTTGAATGTTGAATTCATAAACAATTCAACTAGCCAACAATAATCTCCTTTGCCTGATGCCTTGAAAGCAGCTTCTCTTCTATCTGATGGACCTCCCTTTCTCATTTCATAAGCAGTTAGAATTCCATGTAGCTGAGACATAGTAAGAATTCGTAGATTTTCTTTTTCTTCTATTGCAGATACTTTAGATTCAAACTTGGGGGACAATGATCCTAGAAACTTTTCAACCACAATAGCCTCTTTTATTTCTTCACCCAAATTTTTCATACAATTAACAACTTCATCTACCCGAAGAAAATAGTTAGCCACACTTTCATCATTATACATCTGGAGAGTCTCATACTGAATCCTGAGAGTTTGAAGTTTGGCACGCTTTACCTGTTCATCTCCTTCATAGCTCGTGACAATTTTGTCCCATATCTCTTTTGCGGATTTATAGTGCATTACCTTCATGAATTCCGATTGGGATATACATCCTAATAGGGTACTGACTGCTTTTGCATTTGTTTCTTACTTCTTTTTCTCATATGCATTTGTAGGAGTAGTTGAAGGAAAAACATAGCGTGTCTCTACGATGTTCCAAACTTCTGTACCAAGAGATTGAAGATAGGCAGTAACTCTTACCTTCCAATAATTGAAGTTTGTCCCATCAAAAACCGGTGGCCTGATAGATGCTTCCCTTTCGTAGTTGCTCATGATGAAAGATCTTCCTTCAAGCGATCAAGCTTCTTTAGAAGGACCTGGCTCTGATACCAATTGTTGAAAATAATACTGAGAGGAGGGGCGAATCAGTGTTATCTAGTCCTTTTAACAATTCTTCCTTATTTATACTTTGAATTATTTTTTCATATCAGTACCATAAAACAATGAGCATGAACAAGAAAAAAAGACAGTCACATCAAAGAACACCAGATATAAGGTGGAAACCCAATGTGGGTGAAAACCACCTGCTGAAATATGTCTCTATCTTCTTTCAAAATTAGAAACTCCTTTTACAATGGTCTTGTACTGGTGCAGTCCTTTACCAGTACACAGGCTACAACCTGCAGAGAGCTACAACTCTCTCTCGTTTTCCAGTCTCTCCTGGAAGGGAGCTACAACCCCCTACTTCTTTTCAAGGAACACTTTTCATAAATTTTCAAACTGGATCCATATACATCAAATGATCATCAAGTACATATAAATTACAGTCAGCTGCAGTGACCAGATAAGAATAACAGAACTGAACCCAGAACACCTTATCAACAGAAAAATTCAGTCAACAGAAGATCTTAAGTTAGATATGCAGTTTTCCTTTCACTGGCCTGCGCCGCTACGCACTTCACCCTCTACTTCTCTACGTATACCCGCAGAGCTCCTTCTGTTGCACTGCGTGACCACGCACTGCTTCTTCTACTGCGCTGCGTACAGTACGCACCCAAATACACTATCGCACCGCATACTTCACTGAAGGCACGCACCCAAAGACATTATCGCGCCGCGTACTGTTTCTGTGCGTACGCACCTGAACCACCGTCGCTCTGCGTACCCACGCACTGGTCCTTCGTCGCCTGTGCGTACCCACGCACTGCGCCTTTATCGCCCCTGCGTACCCATGCACTTATCCTTCTTCTGCTCTACGTACCTACGCAGAGGCACTGTTAAACACCTGCGTACATCAGATTAGGGCTGAATTTATAGATTACTAGTGTGCTACAGTTAGACAGATGCCCAGATCTGATCAAGCGCTCAGGAGATCACCCTTTACAGATTTTCCTTCCACTTCACTTTCATATAGACCAAGTTTTTGAAACAATAACCCAAATATTTCAGATCTTAAGATATTCAGCCCAAAAGCATACAAAGCCAAATGATCTCCTTTGCTTTATATAGGCAAGCTCTTCCTCAAATCAAGGATCATGGGGCTCAATAATAATAATAAAATAAAACAATACCACGGGCCAGAACCATGATAACACAAAACCGTCGGCTAAATACCAAGGGTTAAACATAAGGAACCCCACGTGTGCGCGCTTTACTTCCTTGAAGTGTGTGCACTGGGGGTACGCACCTCATGAATGGGTAACCTGCGTGTCTGGACGCGGTCCCTACATAGCGTACCTGCGGGTACGCATCTTCTGAATTATTCTCCTGCGTACTTCTTAATTTTCATCATATTGAGAGCCCTTGCCATGGGTGTTGCCATCAAGTACAACATCTGTAACCTATAACGATACTAGAAACATAATGCCAACAAAAACTAGACATATTCATTATCTCAGAGGACCTTATTCTATCAAGCCCTAATTTATCAGCCATGATACTTCCTTTTGGGGGTTCGGATCATTGGCCTATCCAACTTGAAGCGTCATTTATAGGAACTCCAAAAAACGGACCTTTCAGGTTTGAAAACATTTGGCTCACCCATCCAAAATTTATCAGCAATATTGAAAAATGGTGGAAAGAGGATTTGCAGGTTTAGGGCACTAAAATGTTCCTCCTGCATAAAAGATTGAAACATATCAAAGTTAGGATTAAAGAGTGGAATGAAAATGAGTCTGGCAACATTTTTGTAGCCAAAAAGGTGGTTGAAAGGAAACTACAGAACATTAATCAAATCCTCATTACAGAAGGCTTCAACAAGGAAAAAAATGAACAAGCTGATAACCATCAACAGGAATGGGAAGAATTATGCAAACAAGAGGAGATATTCCAGAAACAAAAATCAAGAGTACAATGGTTAAAATAAGGAGATAGGAACACTAGGTTTTTTCACAAATCCACCATGGATCACAGGTCTCATAACAAGATCTCAATAATCAAGGATTCTCAAGGAAATCAACTCAATACCCATAAAGAAATAGATGCTGCGTTGGTTCAACATTTCCAAGGCATAGCAGAGGAGCCTCTCTTAGACAGATCACACTACATCAATGATTTCATTAAGCACATTCCTAAGCTTGTGACAAGAGAAGACAACCATAATCTAAACAAGCATGTGAATGAAGAGGAGGTCAATGAAGTCATCAAAGAAATGAAAAATGGGAGAGCACCAGGTCCAGATGGTTCCAATGTAGACTTCTTTAAAGCATGTTGGGGAATAGTCAAGCAGGATATCCTTGATGTGGTAGAAAACTCTAGGAAGGATAGAATTGTTTTGAAGGCGCTCAATACATCTTTCATATCCTTGATTCTAAAACAGGTTAATGCTATGACACTAGATAGATTCAGACCAATAGCATTATGCAATGTGGTGTACAAGATAATTTCCAAAATAATTGCCAATAGGCTTAAACCACTTCTACCAACTCTTGTATCTGAAGAGCAAACTGGGTATGTGGAAGGCAGACAAATTCTCAACAACACCATTCAAGCACACGAGGTGGTTCACTCACTTATAAGTAATAGGCAGGCAGGAATGATTATGCAACTTGACCTAGAAAAGGCTTATGATAAGCTAAATTGGGCCTATATGAGGAAAGTTCTTATAGCTTATGGATTTGACCATGACTTGGTAAGATGGGTAATGGCCCTGGTAACTTCCTCTAGTTTCTCAATCCTATTAAATGGTTCACCATCCAAGCCCTTTTATCCTTCGAGAGGTCTTAGACAAGGAGATCCCCTTTCTCCCTTCCTATTCATTCTCATGATGGAAGGGCTTGGCCTAGCTGTCAAGTCTGCCAAAGCAGAAGGCAAAATCCAAGGTCTCAAACTCACCATGAATGGAAATGCATTGACCCATCAACAATTTTTGGACGATACTATGCTACAGGGTACACCTACGGTGAGGGAAGCTTTAGCCTATAAATAAATATTGAAAGACTTTGCAATGGATGTGGGTATAGAGGTAAGCCTCTCCAAATCAAAGATTTTCTTTTTCAATACTGACATTGCTATTCAGAGAAATATATCCAAAATTCTAGGCTTTCAGAGAGATATGCTGCCATCCAAATATCTGGGAGTACCGCTAACAAAAAAACCCTTGAGCAAGACGATCTGGGAACCTGTGATTAATAAGCTACAGGACAAGGTACGGAAATGGAAAAATAGGTCTTTGAACTTAGCAGGACGACAAGTGCTCACAAAGGCTATCCTACAAACTGTCCCCATCTTTATGCTTTCAGCCCTACCTGCTCCTAAAGGAGTAATGCAACTTTACATAAATATCCAAAGAGATTTTCTTTGGGGTAAAGGGGAAGAAAAAAAATGGGCCTTGGTAGCTTGGGAAAAAATCTGTAAACCTAATACACATGGAGGTTTGGGACTGTATGATCCTGAGGTGATAAACAAAATGTTGGGTGCAAAACTATGGTGGAGATGGCTAAAAGAATCAGCTTCACCTTAGGCGCAAATTTGGAAATAGAAATATGCAAACAATTGGCAAGACAGGGATCACATCAAAATGTCTGGGATCATCAAAGGCTCCCACATTTGGAACAAAGCTTTGGAGAACAGAGCCATTGTTCAAAAACATAGTTTCTGGGAAATAAGATATGGAAACCTTGCTTGGTTTTGGGAGGACATGTGGCAACAGAAACCTAAGTTGTCAAGAGAAGAATTTTCAAAGCTTAAGAACGATACTAACAACAAAAGGTTACTCGGAGTGAATGAATTTTGGGATCAGAAAATTAGTGATGGAAAATGGAGGACATGGAAGAATCTAGCTTATGGTGATAACTCCCCCTTGAAGGCACAGGCAAAAGCTCTAACAGCCATCTTGGATCAGAGGAAAATTTAGGTTTCATAAGATTCACACTAGCTGAGATGGAGCAATAATAATGAAGGCACCTTTAACCTCAAAGAGGCCAAGCACATTGCCCTTGGACTTGACTTTACAAACCCAGATAGGGTATGGAAGGACCTATGGCAGAACTAAAGCTGGATGAAATTCAAATTGTTCATGTGGTTAGTGCATCATAGAAAGATTCTAACCTGGGAAAACCTTAGGAAAAGAGGGGTATTTGGTCCTTCCAAATGCCAGCTATGTGAATAACAAAAAGAAACTATGGATCACCTTCTCAACCTTTGCCCTTTCACATCCACATTATGGGATTGGATTGCTTCAATTTTCAGACAAACTGGCAAGGATAGGGGTAGCATTACCGTCACCTTAAAGAAGTGGAGGAGAAATTTCTTTGATAATGAAACAATCAACAAAACTTGGGCTTTAGCTCCAAACTTTCTTATTTGGGATGTCTGGAAGGAACGCAACAACAAAGTATTCAAAAATATAAATGGTTCTCCCAAAATCATTATGGCATAGATCTTAAGACATCTCAATGAGACGGTAGGAATCCTCATTAAAAACCTCCCTGATAACAATCCTACAAATATTGATATGTAGACTCTACTACAATTGGGTATGCAGGGGCATATCCCATAGGGAAAAAACAAAAATGCAAATCATATATTTGATGATAAGGATTTCTAGCAACCTCCCCCTTAGGGTTTTTTTAAATGCAACATAGATGGAGCCTCAAAAGGAAACTCAGGCATGGTTAGTTATGAAGGAGTGATAAGGGATGAGAAGGGGTGCATAAAAATCATGTTTCATAGTAACTTGGGGAAATCCACAAATAATATGGCAGAGCTCATGGCCCTTGAGCAGTGCTTAGAAATCCTAAGGGATGTTAATCTTCAAAACATTTTAATTGAGGCTGATTCTGAATTGATTATCAATTCGATCAAGAAAATTAGCTATGGCTTAGCTCTGGAAAAAGTTTTGAGACACTGGAGGCTGCTGCAAGTCTACCAAAGGATTCATTTTAATCTATAGAATATGAGAACCATGAGTTTCACTCATGTGCGCCAAACAACAAACAAATTAGTGAACTTATTAGCTAATGCAGGAGTACTCTATACTAAAAGCAACAATAAATATAAATGGATAGAAAACCCCCAGGGTAGATTGAGGGAAGAGTGTCTCAGACAGGCGAACGTAGACTGGGAGCTATATCAGAGCAAGAAATGCTAGCAAGTTGCAGACCTCGGGAGATAGTTCAATGTTCGGTCCTTTTGGTAGGAATTTGAGCCCGAAGCTCTTTAAACATTAGGTTCTTGGGCAGATCTAGTTTGACAATACAAGTATTCGCATGGAGGGTAATTATTCAACAAATTACTTTTTGATTGATTATGTAGGAACTTAGTTAAAGTGCGAGTAGATATGAGAAATAGAAGCAATTTTAGCAATTTCATGAGGCAAATAGCAAGGAGCTTATCAAACCAAATGGACCTGAAATCATCTTTATCGGTGGCTTTATTAGACTTCGGGTCCAGTAGTAGGGTTAAACATCGAGCGAGTTACACGGAAATGCGTTAATCACTTGAATTTGGTGGATATCATGTGGACAACAAGCGCAAGGGTTATAAGCCAATTCGGACCCAAAATTTCTATAGAACGGTCTCTAAAGGATTATCGGGTCCGATTTATGAGATAGAGAGTGAGCTCGTTAGCATTCTAATATCGTTCTGGACCATCGAATCTCCGATAACAGATCAGACGATCGTGATGTTCGAGGTTAGGTCGAATGGTTCCAATGAAAGGTTTTGTGGGCCCAAAGCCTGGATAGTGGGCCTTAGGCGCAGTCTCTTAGGCTTGAGATGGCTTGCCTCTCTTGTGTACACTATGTAATATGTTTTTGGCTTTTTAAATATGAATAGAAGTTCTGACACTCATTTAAGTAAGAAAAAAGATAAACTTTAAATTTTTGAAAACTTGAAAGAGCAAGAAACAATCTTATGTCTTCAAGTCTGGCAATAGGTGAAAAAGTTTCTTCAAAGTGTATACTTTCTTGTTGAGCATACCTTTTACAACAAGCATGTATTTACTCCTAATAAGCTCTCCATTTTCATTCAACTTATTCTTGAATATCCATTTTGTTCCTATAACATTTTTATCATGAGGTCTAGGAACTAATTCCCAAGTATCATTCTTTTCAATTTGGTCAAGTTCTTCATCCATGGCCTTAACCCAAAATTCATTTATGCTATATTCATTTACATTTTGTGGTTCTATGGAGGATAATAATGCTAGATAACTGGAAGATCCTACAAGAGTTCTTCTTGTCTGTACACCAGACCCTTTTTCTCCTAGAATTTGAGATTTTAGATGATTCTTTTGAACATACCTGGATGGAGCCTTTTCCCTACCAAATGTATCTTCTTCCAATGCTTCATTATTTTCTTCCTATATATCATTTCAATTTGATACGAGAAAGAATTCACCATCTTCATTATTATCATCTTCCTTTACTGATGTCACTTGCTTCATATTTATGCATGCTTCATTGATTACAACCTCAATGCATTCAACAAATTTTTGAAGTCTCTTATTATAAAATTTGTATCCTTTACTTCTAGATGAATAACCAAGAAATATTCCTTCATCTGCTCCGGGTTCAAACTTACCAAGTTTTTCATCCATCTTTTTGATGAAAAATTGCTTCCAAAAAATCTGAAGTGTTTTACAATGGGAGGCTTATCATACAAAAGTTCATATGGAGTTTGATCACTATTTACACGTTACACAACATTTTGTCACTCTCCCTTTACTCACTATTCCTTGATCTTGGAGGACCTCTACAATGAACCCCACATCCTTTTCCTTCATGAAGAAACTCCGATTGTGTCCCTCTTCACGAGCAAATAAATTCTCTTTTGCACCATTTCCCATGAAACTTCTATTTTTCCCATTTTACAAGACCAGTGCTAATGACCTTTGTACCCCCCGTGTCGATGTGTAAAGATTAGCATTGTCCCTCACGCTGAATGGAGCAACTAAGCTGTGTTCCAGTCGCGTCGGTCCTGTTATGGAAATTTTTTTAAATTAGGAGCCCAAGCTTCTATCTCTAGAAGATTTATAATGGAAGTCTAGTAAATGGTTTGTCCAGATGGGGTCGAGGATGACAGTTTGGGCTCCTTTCCCCTATAATGATGGAACTACCTCAAGGGATAAGACCTTCTCCCATGATAATATGATCCACCTCCCATCCATTTGTCCTATATAAACCTCCCTTATTCCCAAACACAAGCTACTCCTAGTGTTAGTTTTAGCTAGTTTTGATGTTGGTGTGCTTATGTTATTTTGGTTTGGAGTAGACAGCAAGCTATTACTAGTTGTAGCTATCTAGTTATGTGAGGGAGAAGTGTGATTTGGTTTGAAGTGAAGCCTAAAGGGAAGAGCCTTAAAACTATTGTTGATTGAGGCCGTCATGGAATGCTAGCAGAAGTGTGTGGGAACCTAATCTTGTCAGATGAGAACTGCAATGTCAAGACAAATTGTTGTAATGTCTCTTTGATATTAATATATGAAATTATCGATTGATTTCCTACATGTTTTGTAATATTACATATTCATGGCTTAATGTTTCTTGACTTGTTAAGTATGTTGAATTGTAATTTGTCTATTATCATGTTTTTTGTCTGTTGTTGTTTACTTGTTTCAGGTGCTTGAATAAGGAAGTGAGAGATAGTTGGAGCGAGAAAGCAAGGACGTCACCAAACAAGATAAGTGGACCAAGAGGTAGGCCCTCTTGATTGGTTCTAACCTAAGGAAATATTCCATAGAATGTATCTATTGTGGCTAGACCCATTATTAGGCTAGAAGAATTTATTTTTGTTCGCACTTATAATTTTACTTCACCACAGATTAGCAACTCTGCTGCGGAGCCCCATCCTTTTATTTGTCTTGGATTTCATGTTTTCGTGAGAAATTTTCTAGTTCCACTTTCTCCCTTTGGTTTTGTTTCTTTTCTCTTGCTTACTGGTATGAGTCTTAAATTCATAGTAGCAAATCTGGTCCCTGTTTCAATTTTTTTTTAATTTTTCCTTAGCTCCCTCGAACAGTGCAAGTAATTCTATGACAGTTTTGTTGATTAGTGCAAGTTGCTGAGAAATAGTCATGCCGACTAGCACCCTAGCACTTATTGTCAGTTAGGCGGTCGTGATGACATCTGTAAGTGAAGATTAGGGCTCAACCCAAATCCTGGCAAGTGTGTTCTGCTCTTGTGGTTTTGACCCCGTAAGCCTTTTGGAATGTTTTCTCCCTGATTAGAAAGCTACTTTTTATTTTGGTTTTGTTTGCTTGTTGGCTTATCATCTTTCTGCTTGATTGATTGAGTCATTCAGTGGCTAGTGACGCTAGGGCATCTAGTTGGTCATCCATTCAGCAGTTTTTCAACTCAGTAAGTTGAGTTGTAGGTGTGCTTACTCTTTGCATTTAGTTTTTGGTCCTTTTTACGAATTTGACATCTTTTTTCACAAGTTTGAAAAGTTTTCATTTGCTTGCCTAAACATTTCTTTTCCAGCATGGATTACATTTCTTGTCTTGTGTTTGGTAAATTTGGTGTTTCATGGATCTGAATGAACTTCTATTTTCATGTTTTCATCTACTTAAAGAGCTTATTGTATCGAAAAAAATTTAATTGAAAGATTATATGCAAAAAGTTTGTTTTGTTTTTCCATGAAGAAGTATGAAATTCTAGCTTGTTGCATTATTGTTCTTCGATAATTTGCATCATTAAAAGACTAGAATTGCAATGGAATTTGAAAAAGGAAGAGAACTTTTTCTTATTAAGGCACTAATAGATAAGTGCTTATTGAGAAATTAGGAATTGGAATGCATTTCTCATTAGTTTATTTTTTGAAAAAGTAAGGTAGTGAAAGATCATTTCGTTTTCAGTTGCTTGAATGTTTGCATTTGATTGAGTAGTTTCTACCCTCTCTAGTGTAGGCATTTCATTGAATTGAAAGGGTCTTGTCTCATTTAGTTGCATTTAAGGTTTTTTGAGTTGCATCACTAGGAACTAAAAATTGAAACATAACTCAAGATCAAATTTAAAATGAATTCAATTAAACTAAGGTGCATTTGAAATTAATGCTCATATCTAGAATGTCTAGGCTAGAGATGTGTTCCAACATCTTTAAACCTAGCAGCTGTCATTAGCTTCAGCATTAGACAACACTAGTACGGATTTGTGCTCCCTGTACCATCGAGTATATAACAGGAGACCCCGCTAGGTTGCAATCCTTTTATCTTTAGGAAGCCGAGTCGGCCACCTTGCAAACGTGATATACTGAACACAACATTTGGGGAGATTTCGTGCTCATATTTCTCAGTTCATTGGGAGGTATTCGAGACTTTACGATTGCCTGGTAATTCTATTTACCTAGATCATCCAAAGAAGTCATTTGATCTTTTTGACTCATTAAACTTAAAAGATCATTTGAGCACTTGTCCTTTCGAACTCATTTCCAATCGAAAGTGATAGAGTCATCTTTGTTTCTTTCATGACTCTTAAAAAATGAAAGAGCACCAGTCTTTTATGCGTCTTAATAATTGATTGCCCATAATCCAAAACACCCTGTCAGTCTTTTTCTGAGACCAAATCATGAGTTTGCCTTAAAAAAAAATTTTAAAGCCCTGAAGTTAATTTTTCTATCAACTAATATGAGGTTTGTTGAGATTGCAACAAGATGATGGAGCTTAGTGGAAAGAGTCGCCTTCACTAAGTGGGCCCGCAGGCTATTTTTGGCGCAAGCCTATTTTTAGACTATGTCTATTTTTAGACATATGGATCATGTCTATGGATTGCAGGTTGTTGTTTATGGATCATTGATCAAGTTGGGAAAAATAGATGGACTTCTATTTTTGATGAAAGTGTGAGTGATCACAGTGTGAGTGATCAAGTCTATTTTTAGACTAGCTGTCAAAAATAGAAAAGTCAAATATTATTATCTCACAATAATATTTGGACTATAAACTTTGTCTTATTCTTTTGGAGCACTTCAGTTTGAGCTACGGATGTGGCACATGCAGTTGTTTGAAGGAAATATGTTTTTCTTATGGGTTAGTTGAGTTTTTGCATGCATGACTTCAGTTAGAACTCAATCAGTTGAGTTTGGTGGAGTTGATTGTGGAGTTGATGGAGTTGTGTTCAGTTTAGCTTTGTTAAACTGGTTGTATTTAGTCTAACTGGCAAATAGACTAGAGATGAGTTGGGTGAATTAGTTATTAATTAATTCACAAGTTATTAACTCATAATACAACTAATGAATACATCAGTTAACTCAGTTGCATGTCAGTGCATGTTCAGTTCAACAAGGACAGGTGGTAGAGAATCAGATTGCTATCAGTTGTGACTATAGTTGTGCACTAGATCTTGCACAATCAATGGATTGAGTATTTCCAATGAGGATTGCGTGGTATATCCAAGGGAAATACGGATTTGGATCATTCATTCATCAGTATTCTCATGCAGGATTGCGCAGTGGAGGCAGGCAAGTAGTGGAGGAGATTTGAGCCAGTGATTAATTCAGATCTGAGTTGTATTGTGTGTAACAGAGGTGGAGATACTTGTTAGAAGTATTATGCTGTGTAATGTTACATGACTCAATCATTAATATACAGATAGTTGGAGTTTTTAGCGAGATGCTTTCCCTGGGATACATACTGTGTTAATGTGAGAATGCTCTTGATGTTTTATTGTTATTGTTGCTGCTATATTGATGATCAACGTAGAGGAGCTTATGTATTGTATATGTTTTCCACAATAGTACATGATCAGGATAATCTCCATTGAATATGTGTTAAATTATTCAAAATTTCTACATGGTATCGGAGCTGGTTGATT
>APFE031594919.1:0-28318 GCA_000404065.3 Pinus taeda | reverse complement strand
GCCTCAAAAATCGTTGCACCAACATTGGGGGAAACCACCCGGTCCGGACCTTAGTGCAGCTCCTTTTCCGTTTGGTGTAGTGGCTCCGACTGGGGATAATGGGACCAGTTTCCCAGCAATAGATGAATGGGATGAATGAATACTTTGTTGGAAACAGTAAACGGTGAATGAATATCTAAGCTATTGACAGAAATGCAATAAAACTATCCCGGGAATCTATTTGAACATCTAAGCGTAGCTTTTGATGTTCTATATCCAAACGATACAATTATATAGATGACTGCATTTATATGGACATAGAAATTAAATCATTTCAAATGGCTGCACCTAAATAGTTAAGCACGGCAATCAAAATAATACTACTAAACTTCAAACATTCATACTATTAACGCATACATGATGAATAATAAGGCATATTATCTAAACATCCAATAGTGGTATGAGTAGGATTTCCTGTCATTATACATGCATACAATTAACAGTAGCAAGAGTAAATACACAGCGAGATAATGTTTCAAGAATGAATCTAAACAAAAGATAGAAATACCAGTTAAATAGTCAATCACTCCCGATATAAATCGCTACGTATGGCTTTCACTTAGATGCATCAACATTCCTCAAATCAACGACAGTAGTGCACAATTGAATTAAGAAACTATCTTCACTTAAATAAAAGCAGCTGGTCGAGTTTCATAAAAGAATAGAGGCTGAAGCACAATAGTGCAAACTTCAGTCTGTTAAGTCTTATACAAAATTTTACGACCCTTTCTAAATGCATGAAAGGGTCTATAAATACTAAACTAATCTCAAATATCTATGAAACAAAAATGCTAATTATTCTGATATCAATTACTTCTTTGTTGCTATTTTCTCTGGCAGATTAAGGAGCTGGATGGTGACTCATTCTGTCGGCTGCTTATCTTTAGACCTTAGGTGATGAATGTCGAGCATCGGCTGAATCTCTGGCGGTTTGTTTGTTCGTGAGCAGAGCTAGGCGGCAAATGTGGCATCTTGGATTTCAGGGATCATGTACTGAACAACATCGGTTAAACATTTAATGGCAGCTCGTTGTTCATAAGGTTTAATGAGGAAGTGCCAATATGTTTCTATACTTAGGCTGTTAACCCCGGCGATTAGTTTTCCTGTTTTTTCTAACTCTGGGTAAGATAGTTGTTCCAATGTATGAGCTGTAACTATCTTTCCAGGTGTACACTGGGTAACAATGTTTGATAGGTAAAGCGTATCATTGATCAGATCAATCAGATTGTTAGAAGTCAATGTGCTCCTTGAAGCTGCCCTTTCTGCTTTCATTACCTGTGTATGCCACTCTGTGAATAGTATGTTTTTATGAACTTCGAGTATTTTCGGCAAATTAGAACTTTTTCCTTCCTTTGAATCTTGTCATTCAAGGTGCGCTGTGATGATTTCATCGGCTTGGTTCAATTCATCTCTTGCCTTTTCTACTCGATCGCTTACAATCGTGGCTAATTCACAAAGTGGTTCTGCTTGAGCAAGGTATTGAGCCAATATCTTGGCTTGCGATATAAGCACATTGTTAACTATTGTTGCTTCTTTTCTGAATTCTATTACCTGTGAATTTCCTCTGAAGTTATCCAGTTGTGCTGTAATCTGGGCGATCTGTTCATCCTTACTTTTCAATAACTGCTCATTTACTTCCTTTAATTGTTCTAGAGCTTTTTGTAATTCATTTTGTCTGTGGACTGCCGACTTATTAATACTCTGTTTTTCCTCTTCCCATTGTTTTGTCAATTGCTCATTCATTTGTTGTTGTTGCTCTAACTGTGCCTCGGTTTGTATCACCTTTTGCTTTGCTGCTGCCAACTCTTCTTGTAAGACGGAAATTTCTTGCTCCCTTGTTTTAAGTAGAAGACTTACCTCGGATGCTTTGTCTATAGTAGCAGCGGAATAAGCTCCAGCATACTGTGAGAGTTTGGTTAAATCATCGGAGGGGTCTTTTTTCTGCTTCCATACTACATTGCCCATAATAGTTGACTCGGGAAAGATAGAAGGTTGATCAGGCCTTTGTCTTTTCCTCGATCGTTTTACTACGGCTTTATATTTTGGGCTGTAGAAGACACTTAAAGGGGGAATATCTTCCACCTGTAGTATAATTTGTTCACTAGGGTTTTTTGGAATAATTTCCACCTCTTTTGACTTTGGTGTAGCGCTGGTTATACTTAAACCTTGAGATAAGGTTTTGCCTTGTTCAGTGCTGCTTTTAGGAGTATCTGTGCCCTGTGAGTCTTTATTTCCACCGATGATGGTAGTGAAATGTTGCCATTCCTTCTGCAATTGAGGATTTGTGACAATACTTTTATTGATATCGGTGGTGCTTTTAGACTGGGATTCTTTAAGCATTTGTTCTTGCTTTTCTTTTTCTCTCTGCTCTTGTTCTTCTCGTTGTTTCTCTGCCTGTTTCCTCTCTGCCTGCTCTTTTTCATTTTGCTTCTTTTCTGCCTGCTCTTGGCGCTTCTTGTCTTCCTTCTCCTTCCTCAAACGTTCTTGTTGATCCCGTTTTATCTTCTCCTCTCGCTGCTTCCTTTGTTGTTCCTCCTGCTCTTTATTACCGGTTTGTATTGTAGCGGGAGGCTTCTTAGTCTGTTGTTTGCTAGGGCCACTTGATGATGCTGCTTGGTCAGTCATTAACAAATCCAAAGGCAGAGTTTGCAACCTCTGTTCTCTGAGTTTATTAAACTCAATTAATCCTTCATCATTGTATTGTCTCTTGGCGAGTTGCATGACTTGAAAAATTGATTCGGCTGATTTGAACATGTCATCAAACATATCATCTTTGTGATTAAATAGTGCTAACTTAGCATGCTCTAAAGCAGCATAAGCTGTTTTCTTTGGATCATATAGCCGATTGGGCAGGGTAGCAAAATTTAGGACTTGGATCTTTGAAGCTTCTTTCTCTGCATGCTTTAGATCATTCAGTGTGAAAACCCCACATCTAAAGGGGAAAGTAGGCCAACCCCTTTTCTTCTCCTTTTTAAGGATCTGAGTGGTGCTTTCTGCGGTTATTTGGTAAGCAATCTCCCTTGCTATCAGTTTATCGGGGACATATAAAGGAAGGACATGAGGGTTTGCTTGACTTCTGAAAACCCTAATATAAGTGAAATGTTCTTCTCCGAACCAACTACCTACCGCAGGCAAATCAAAAGAAGCAAGGTAGGAAATCTTGGGGATAGGTTTGTCAAAAATTGCGTAATATACAGGGACCATGAAACCATTGCAAATTTGGTACATATGGTTTTTATAATAGGGCTTCCACATTTTACGATGATAAATGTGAATGGGCGAGGGGTCCTGCACGGTCCACCTCCAACCAAGAATGGGGAATTCAGAATTAAAACACAAAGTGTCCAAGATGTATGCACTGTAGTAAAAAGGAGGAATTATTCTTTCACTGACTCTAGAATTATTCCTATAATTGATAACTGCTGTTGCCAGTTTGTCTGACAGAATAGTGGCCCAATCCATAATAACACTGTTTACTGTCGCTTCCATGAGAGGAACCATTTCAATGGTGAAAACAGCGGAATCATGTAAACCCCACAATCTACACATCATTATGCCGGCATAACAGTAAGGAGAACACAGAGAGTCGACTGAGTACTTACCGGAGGATTCATGTTTGTGTTTAGCTGGGTTCCCCCTCCATTCCTTGATAGGTTCAGATTCGATCGCGTGCTCACTTGCAAATTTTTTTAGAAAGTCGCTGTTATATACTTGTTCTGGCGTTGGCAAATGGTACATTTGTCTCAGATCTTCAGGCTTGAATGACCCAAAAACTCTCCCATCCTTTGTGACGAAAGTTCTATCATTGAAGGGGATTTCTTCAATCGCCCATTTCACCACGTCAGTATAAGGGAGCATTTGTTCTCTAGCTGCAATTCTGTGGAGGAATGAATCGGCCAAATCTTTAATACAGTTTTCTGACTTATCAGATGAATCCGCAGTGGCTTCATCTACTGCTTGTGCTGGTTTTTCGGCTTCTATTAAGTCGTAGGTTCCTTGCCATGTGGTCTTTGCTAGGCCTGCGCATGTAGTGTCGGATATTAAACCTTTCTTACTACTTGGCGTTGATTGTCCTGTGGCTGGTGCATTTGGAACATTGGTGGCCTTCTTGGACTTTTTCCCCATCATGTTTTGAGTTCTCTGGTAGAAATCTATCCTGCAACAGAGAGTAAGACTTGGCGTAACACAGAGATAATAGAGAGACTCAAAGATGATATTCGAATGTAAAAGATTAGCGTTAATATATCTGGCTTTTATTGAATGGCGCGGAGGCAATCTTTAAGCAAATCCAAGGGCAGGGATTCATTATGTAACCGTATAAGGTCTGCCACCTTTATAAATGCCCATTACTCTGAATTTGATTCGTAAATCTCTTAAGGCGAGGAGAGGACGTATGGGCGGCCGGGTATGAGTGATTATACCTTAATTATCAATAAATTGGCCTTCCAATCACTTAACTGGCTTTTTTATCGAAAAATGTGCTTTACCGCATCGCAAGGAAAGAGGGGCGCGAAAGGCTTCAACAATGGGTTTGGATATCACTTATCGCCGATTGCGATATCGCATCGGCAGAAAACCATATGAGCGTTAAAAAATGGTACAAGAGGATTGCCGATTGCCGATTGCGATATCGCATCGGCAAGGAACATAGCGCATATGTGTTTAAAAGGGAGTGGGGCCGATTGCGATATCGCAAATGGCTTTATCGCATCGGCGGAAAACAATATGCGCGTTAAAAGTGATACAAGGGTTTCGCCGATGGCCGATTGCGATATCGCCGATGGCTTTATCGCATCGGGGATTTACCATGTGGTGTTTTAAGGGTGCACAAGAGTTTCGCCGATTGCCGATTGCGATATCGCTGATGGCTTTATCGCATAACTTTATTTGCGCCTTATGTTTTTTCTTTGAAAAATAAAGCTTTTGATATCAATTTTATTTCCTAAGAGGGACCCATTCGATATTCTAATGTTTTTTTTGAAAAAACTATCTATGAAATGGGGGGTTGTTTTTGCAAGGCACAACACCCTGGTAAAACCTCAGAGGTCCACGCTATCTAGTCTACTGCAGCGGGAAAATCCTTAAAAGGAAAGAAGAAAGGCAAAGGAAAAGCTAAAGACGATGCCTCGAAACAGGGTCCCCCCAAATCATCTGCTGGAAAATCTTTACAATGGAGACCTAAGTATCCTTACCTTATTTGCAAGGAGATCACTACACTAAGGATTGTTCTCGACGATCCGATGTTAGTCGCCTGCTCAAAGGACCCCTGCTATCCTTGAAGAGTCGTTTCCCTTCCAGCAGACCCAAATGGTAGACCAACCCAAATCTGCTTCCTTCGGATCTCAAGTGTTCATGATAAGTACACCTATTAATGTGACTACTCGAATGAAATAATATCAAACTCCTACTTCGGCAGCTGGGAAAGAGAAAGAAGTCACACCTTCTTCTTCTACTCCAAGTTCTATCCCTCTTCATATTGAGCACCCTAACCCTAATTCCGCTATGTGGCCACCATCTCGAGGTGTGCTTTGGAAATCCTCGTATAATCCCAACACCCAAGTTTCTCAGCACTACAATGTTATTGAGGATATATCTCAGGCACCATCAACAATTCAGCTCTCTTGAGGTGTTCCAAAGCTGCCCATCATAGAGAAAATATTTGTTGTCAGCTATTGGGGGCATTTATCCCATTGATTCCAATTTGATATGTTTTGATCTAGAGAACCATGTTTCGTGGCTCCCTCATTAGATTTCCTTTCTTATTCAGGTAATCATCAATGAGAAGACCATCCACCAGACTGTCATCGATGAAGGTGCTTCCACCTACATCATGTCAACCGCATGTTGGAAGGCTATTGGTTCTTCTGTGCTGAACCAATATCCAAACACTTTGGAAGCTTCAATGGGTGCAATTCGTGACCCTTCAGTGTCTGGCCTAACCTTGCCATCATCCTGGAAGGCAAGACAATGAAAATTGAAGTAGAAATTGTTGACACCAATCTCAATTAAAATCTTATACTTGGCCAAAGTTGGACCCATGCCATGCATGCCATGGCCTCCTCTGTATTTCACGTGATTCATTTTCCTCATCAAGGGAAGATTGTCACCATCGACCAGTTGTCTTTCTTTTCCTCTTCCTCCTTGGATGACAATGTTCTATACGTCAAGAACAATGGTGCTCCTTATGAGAGTGTGGGGGCAGGTCTCTTCAAAGATTTTGCCTTAATGGGAATTTTTCCACTCCCACCTCTTCATGTTGCCTCTGTCAACATGATCTCGGTCAAATTTGATCCTTGGGTCATACTTGCACCAGATCTTGTTGATACCTGGGGTGAGGTTATGTCACTTAGTCCTACCGAAGTCAATTACGTGGAAATTGTTTCGGCTTTGAACTCTTCATCCTTTGATTCTCATATTTTGAAGACCTCTCTCAATATGTACTCTCAATCCCCTTAGCTTGGAACTTTGGAATTGCTTGATCCCTTATCCTAGACCTTCCTTGTTGATGAAAATATCATGGAAATCATGTCTCTCAAGGAACCACCATGGATCGACACTCATCATCACTCCTCATTCCTGCCTCACCCGGTGGTCATGTCTACCATTTCCAAATATTTTTCTTCTCCGTTGTCTATTGATGTGTTAATATACCGTAACATAATCAAGATATTTCAACTAAGGGCACCTTTATCCCTTCATGGATTCAGGATTTTTCACCCTCCCTGAGTTTTCACTGATTTTCCTCTGACTTGTAACCCTCCCACGCTGAGGGGGCATGGGGGAAAATCCTTATATGAGTTCTACTCTATTATTTGGCCGAGTCAATGCTTACTCATCATGGCAATGGTGAAAATTTGGCACCCTCTTGAGTTGATTGATTACTCGAGTCCCAACATGAACTCCCACCTCAATAAGTACTATGCTTAGGTCATCTTGCATGGTTACTTATGTACATTAGTGTGTGATTCATTTTTGTGTAGTGTGGTTTGGTGTGATAGTTTTCAAACAACTTTCCTATTTACTATGCTTTTCTTGCTTTGCAAATGTCTGTGAATCCCCACATCAGTTTCGCTGATGGTGCTTTCCGTACTACCTAGAACCTATCATCCATGGCATGGGCTATTTATGATCCTAACAATGAGTTGATTGACCTTCAAGGGATTTGTCTAGGTCACACAACCAACAACATTGTTGAATACATTATGGTCATTGAACCGTTGTTAGACGCCATTTCTCTGGGAATCAGAGAATTGGTTGTCACCCTAGATTCATAGCTTATCGTCCTTCAACTCAACGGGAAATATTTCGTTACAAACCCTCAAATATTGAGAATGTATCTTTGTATTCATCTATTGGAAAGGCATTTTGATTACATTACATATCATCATATTCCTAGACACGTGAATACATTGACAGATGCATTAGCTAATCATGTGTTGGATAGACATTTACGAAACATGTAAAAGATAAAACAAACCATTTGTACCATAGTAGACAGTAAAATACAACATATATATATGTGTGTGTGTGTGTGTGTGTGTGTGTGTGGTGATAATGTTTGATACATCAGAACCCCAAAAAATAATATGTGTGTCTAAAATAACATCGGTGGCTCGCAGGTCCCATATATCTGTGGCACGCAGGCCTCAAAAATTATGTAAGTGCTGGACCTATGTACTAATAAGCATGGTGATCATGGTAGCATGATACAACTCATGCAACTAGAGTCAGTAATCAATAGATCCACTCTAAAACTCGCACCGTGTGTCTCTAGTACTGACAAGGAATCTCTCATACCCGAGCATACTCTAGGATACCACGAGTCAACCCCTCAAGGTTCCTTGTGATCTCCTCCTCTTTGTCACTCCCTTCCTGATAAGGGGCAACATCATCGATAGGGCGAGGGACGCACCTGGCTATTGGGGACATCCCAACAAGCCACTCTGGTCCAACATCTACATTAACAAGAGAAATGGTATAAGCACATATATACCAAAAACAATTAAAAAATCTCAAAATTAAAAAGTTGATTTTTTACCTTCATCATCAAAATCCTCTCCATCTAGTAAGGGCATGTCTAGATGTCCATGGAAATCAGTGTTGCTGTATGGCTAGTCCTCCATGATGATCTTATGTCATCGTAGCCATGAAAAGAATGCAAGTCAGTATGACATGTGCTGACCCCTAGTGATCATGGGCATCAAATGGCTCTAGCGTTCCATCCGCGGATCACGTGGCATAGGAGGATCTACCTCAATCAGCTGATACTGGAACAATGGTACTCGTTCCAGGAAGAAGGTCACAAGCACAGATCTGAAGCCAAATTACTTCAGATTCCCCACCTTAGCCTTGGCCAACTAGCGCTTGATGTTTATCTTCATGGCATATGCCCAATTGAAGATCGTAGGAGCTGTGCAATCAGTAGCATAAAGGAACTTTGACTTATTAGTCTCATGTTCTGCCTGGTACCCCACCACTCTGTTGATAGTCAATAGAAGCACTCTCAGTGTCATATCTCGAACACTGGAAATCTCTATCTTCCCACTCTTGGATTTCAGGGCCTCAGGGAAGTGTTCAATAAGCAAGGAAGATATGCTTGCCCCAATCAGACGTGACCCATACAAGTTCACTCGCTCCCCTCTGCAAGACAATCCAGTGATGAAGTGTATATCTGAAGTTTCCAACTCTAGCTCTTGGTCTCCAATGACAAAAATCTCTCGATTAATGTCCCAAAGACTAATCAGATACCAAAGTAACTCGGATTGCGCACGCATCCCTAGTGTAAGAAAGAATTTGAGGAGCCCGCAAACCCTCAAAGCCTCTAGGAAATTTGGGTCATTCATTGCCTGGGTATCAACATCATCATGTTCTCATTCATTCCAGTCCACCATTTTCAGCAATTCTGTCCTGCAAAAGCCATTAATTTGAGTCAATAATCATCTTTGGCCCATAAAATTTAAGTTTAAACGGTCAATTTTTGAGAAAATAGGTTTTTTCCTTATCCACGGGGCCGACACGCCTATTTTAAAAATAGTTGCATGGATCAGCATGGATGGCTTTGTTAATCACCCTCGGTCAGCGTGATTCCATGCTCGAAAATCGAGCCAACTGATGGTGAAAAAGATTTTCAAAAACCTCCTCAAAAATCTAAAAAAGTGGCTAAAAGCATAAATAAAGAACATGAAAATGGAACTCAGGACTTTGGTTGTTACCTGGAACTGGCAGATCATGGATTGTCCTCCCGGATCTCCCACAATCTGCTGCAGAACAATTAGGGAAAAAGTGAGTAAAATTCTTCACAACAAAGGTAAAATGGTAAATAGTGAAAATATATTTACTTTTCCCCTTTTTATTCTTTTTTTCCGTGAAAATATCAAGTTTTTGTAAATATGTTGACCTATTTTTGCATCAAGGACTCTATAATACACTTTTCCTTACTTGTGCAGTGACAGGTGATGGATGTTCGATGATGATAACGAGTCATGTCTCAGCTCTTTTCTCGTCTCGTTAAACTCATATGAAAAGATTGCCAAGTGTTTTTCCATTTTGACTCATAAAAGAAAATAAAATGGGGGCTCCGCTTTCAGCCCTTTCATGATCCTTTAAAAGCAAAAAGATGGATGAGCCCTTGTCGTTTCGAACTTGTTAATGAATGCGAAATGTTGTGTGCCTAGTATAAGTTTACCTCTTTTTCGGGACGGGAGGCACTATTTATGAAAAAGGTACTCCTTAACTGAAATGGTCAAGCGGTTCTCTCAAGTATTGCTTTCTACCTTTTCGTGCTCGAGAGACACAAATGTACAAAAAGGGACCATGTGGAGTTTTCTTTTACATGTCTCTTTCAAACTCTCTAAACATGAAAAATATACTAAGCTACACCTTTGTCGGACTCGTTAAACTATTAAACGACATCGGATTCATCACCATGACGAACATGATCTTCTCCTTCCTAGGGCTTGTTAAACTCATTAGGACAGATTCATTCGAAGGATTAACTTATAGTGCAAGCATATGCTATCCCCTTCAATCTTGTGATTAAAAAATAATTGTGGTACCTGTTAGAAATGGTGGGGGAAAATTTGGAAATCTATCAATCGTGTTGGCAGCTCACTCTTGAACAGGACACTCTTTGATTCATGTCGGGTTGGGACATTTTCCTTTTCATTGTTGACCTTATTGGGTTTGGGGCATTCATTTTTACCTTCCATTTGATCTCTCCCACATCATCATGACCACCGATCCTATGTATGCAAAAGCTGCCAAACTTCCTATTGTGTTGCTGATATGTTCAAGAGTTGTCCTTCTACAGTTACACTTACCTCTGATTTTGTGTATCATCCAAAATCATTTTGCAGCCACTCATCTCGCATTGATGACGTGGGATTCATTATGTCCCTCCTTTGGCATGGTTGCTTTCCATCGACTTCAACTCATTATTCAAGAAGTTGACCGAGAGACTCCTTTTTGGTACCTTAGAGCTTGCATGCCCTAATGGCAAGTTCTTCACACTCGATGATAAGTTCACATCATTGGCTTTCAATCGAGTGATTTCACGAGTGTTCAACTTCAGTTCCTCTATTCACATTTTGTGGATTGTGCTGATAGTACCTTGAGGACCATTGTCATTGTTGGTGTTTCTCTTGCCCTTGCTAAGTCACTTTCTAGCATGTTTGATGTCAACACATCTATTCACATGCTAGGATATGTACTTTGATTGGGTTGTGTTGGAGTGCAAGACCTTGGACTCAGATCATAAAAAGTTCAGATTGAGAATTGATGTGACATGGTTATGATGATATGCATGTCTCTTTTGTAAGGTTGGCTGTGACTAGACCATGAGTTATCATATGTGATCCTTCTCATTATTGGATGGCTGCGACCATACCTTGGTCTCGTTATGATCCTCTTTGACGGATGGTTGCACCCATACCTAGATCTATTTACATGATCATTCTCTGGATGGCTACGTCCATGCCATGATTCATGTATCATTTCATAGATATCTCAGTTTATGTATATGTATCTGTACTTGCTTGTAGGTTTTTTGATGACATATCGGTTCCCGCACTGATTTATAAAGCATTTCATCCCTTACTCCAGCTCAGCCTTTACATTTTAGGGGGCATCTATTACACAACATTTTGTCACTGTCTCTATACTCCCCATTCCTTGATCCTTGAGGACCTCTATAGTGAACCCTGCATGCTTCTCCTTCATGAAGAAACTCCCATTGTGTCCCTCTTCATGAGCGATAAATTCCCTTTTGCACCATTTCCCATGAAACTTTTGTTTTGCAAAGTTTACAAGACCAGCGCTAATGATCTTTGTTCCCCCTGCACCAATGTGTAGAGATTAGCACTATCCATTGTGCTAACCATTGCGACTGATCTGTGTTCCAGTCGCATCGGTTCTTTTATAGAAAGTTTTTTAAATTATGAGCCGAAGCTTCCAGCTCTAGAAGCTTTGTAACGGAAGTCTGGTAAATGGTTTGGCCAGATGGGGTCAAGGATGATAGTTTGGGCTCCTTTCCCCTATAATTACGGAACTACCTCAAGGGATAAGAACTTCTCCCATGAGAAGAGGAACCACGTCCCATCCATTTTTCCTATATAAACCTCCCTTCTTCCTAAACAAAAGCTAGTCTTTGTGTTATTTTTAGCTAGTGTTGATGTTGGTGTGCTTATGCTATTTTGGTTTGGAGTAGACAACAAGCTATTACTAGTTGTACATTATCTAGTTGTGTGAGGGAGAAGTGTGATTTGGTTTGGAGTGAAGCCTAAAGGGAAGAACCTTAAAACTATTGCTGATTGAGGCCATCATGGAATTCTAGCAGAAGTGTGTGGGAACCTGGTCTTGTCAGAGGAGGATTGCAATGTCAAGGAAAACGGTTGTAATGTCTCTTTGGTATTAATATATGCAATTATTGATTGATTTCCTACATGTTTTGTAATATTACATATTCATGAATTAATGTTTCCTGACTTGCTAAGTAGGTTGAATTGCAATCTGTCTATTATCATGTTTGTTGTCTGTTGTTGTTTACTTGTTTTAGGTGCTTGAAGAAGGAAGCGAGATATAGTTGGAATGAGAAAGCAAGGAAATCACCAAACAAGATAAATGGACCAAGAGGTAGGCCCTCTTGATTGGTTCTAACCTATGGAAATCTTCCATAGAATGTATCTGTTGTGTCTAGACCCATTATCGGGCTAGAGGAATTTGTTTGTGTCCGCAATTATAATTTTACTTCACCACACATGTACATGAGCTTTGTTGAGAATATTTGCTGCAATATGTGCAGCTTCACCTAGAAGGTGTTAGGAGTTCTAGACTCATCAAGAATAGCTCAAGCCATTTGTTGAAGTGTAATATTCATTCTTTCCACCACGCCATTTTGTTGAGGAGTTCTAGCAACAAAAATTTGTCTCTTTATTCCATGTTGTTTACAAAATTCAAAAAATTCATTTGATATGAATTCTCCTCCCCGATCAGATATGAGGCATTTTATTTTTAGATCTAACTCATTTTAAACTAAAGATTTGAAGACTTTACAATTTTCAAATGCTTTATCTTTATGTTTTAGTAAACCAATCCAACACATTCTAGAAAAATCATCAATGAACAAAATGTAGTATTATTCTCCACGAGATGAATTTTTCCTTGTTAGTCCACACAAATAAGTATGAATGGGTTCAAGAGGCTTACTTGATGATCCTTCTTTGGCATTGAATTTAACTTTTGTTTGCTTACCGAATTAACATGGTTTGCGGATGGCATTTTCTAGGATGATGATATCAGGAAGATCATGAACAACCTTGAGCCTATATGATTTTCTTATTTGAGAAAAGCTTAGATGCCCCAATCTTTTGTGTCATAACCAATTCTCTTATGTTTTTCATATATAACATTATTCTTGACCTCCTTTTAGTGTATATATATATATATATATTTATAAATAATTATATATATATATATATATAATATAATATATATATATCTTTCTTGGAGTTCTTGTACCTTTGATTATGGTCTTTCCTATGTAAATCTCACAAACCACACATTCTTTTGATTGAAACACAACTCCATTTCCTTAATCACACATTTGACTAAAACTCAATACGTTATGTTTTAAACCATCAACATACATAACATTTCCATATTTGACCTTTTCTTTTAAATAAATAGAACCTTTACCCTTAATGAAAGCTAGTGTGTCATTTCCAAAAGAAACATTCTTTTCCTTTTCTAAAGCATTGTATGAAATGAGTTTATCTTTATGACCTGTCATGTGTTTATAGTATCTGCTATTAATGTACCACTGATTTTCTTGTCCTTCTACAAACATAGTTATGCCGCATCTTTCTAACTAAAATTCCTTCTTTTTTTCCATACCTTTGAATTTGATGATGTTTGCTCATTTTGAAACACTGGTCAAAATTTGCTCTTGCATTCAGATTCTTCATGACCAAAGTTATTGCAAAATGAACATTCAATTTATTCTTCAAGAGGAGAAAATTTATTATAATAGTTCTTCTTGATTTCGATCATGCTCCTTTGTTTTCTTGCTTCTCTAGTCATGATAGTTTTGTAAGAAACACATTGAGCAGCCTTATGACCAAAGTTATGACATGAAAAACATTATCCATTAAAGAATAAATTTCTTTGATCATAAAATATTTTGGTTTTTTTCACCTTTTGGTTAGTGCTTCTATTGATGTTCACCCTTGAAGTAGAATGAGCATGATTTACCTGGGGAGTACCTTTAAGCTCTTGCTGAAGATTGATGAATTGTTGACTGGTTTTTGTTGCATCAAGATAGCTTCTAGTGATGGCTAAAGAATTTTCTGGTTGGGATGTTTCTCAAGTGTATCCAAGACTAGTATTCATAAGAGGGGAACACTAAACCTTGATGATTTCATCTAAGGTTTTTGATCCTTTAGTAAATCTAAGATTCAGAGATTTTGTCTTCTCAAGTTCTTTTCGTAGACCCACTACTTCACATTCTAATTTTTCATTATGATTTTCCCTTTCAATAAGTTGATGTGTTAAAGTGTCTATGACCATATTATTTTCTTCCAAACAAATTTTAAGTTGAGTGATTTCTTCAAGAAAATATTCTTCATCTAAGGCATCCATAAACTCATCACTATCTTCATGAGTATAATAGCTTCTTCTATTAACAAATTGTTTCCTAGTACCTTTTGCAGAATCCTTTCCTTTGTCATGGTTATCTTTATGAGGACATTTGATAGAATAATCAACAACTCTACCACAAGAAAAAAAATTGAAGGGAATCTTACCTTTGAATCTTCTGGTACTCAGTTGAAGTTTCTTCTCAAAGTTTACCTCATCTTTTTCTAATATATATCCTGATTCCTTGAGATCTTCCTTTTCTTTTCCCTTTGCAGAGGCTTTGAAAGTGGCTTCTCTAATTTCTAATGGACCTCCTTTCTTTATTTCAAAGGTAGTTAAAATTCCATGAAGTTGAACAAGAGTAGCATATTGTAGATCCTACTTCTCTTCAATGGCAGCTACCTTTGACTCAAATTTAGAAGATAGAGATATTAAAATTTTCTCAACTATAGTAGCCTCCTTTATTTCTTCACCCAGATTATTCATACGATTTACAATAGAAATACTCTCATAACTATGCATCTTGAGAGTTTCATATTGAATTTTGATAGTTTGGAGATTAGCACGTTTTACCTAGGAGTCTCCTTCATAGCTCTGAATGATTGTTTCCCATATTTCTTTGGTTGTGTTGAGCTACATGACTTTGACGAATTCCAATTCTGATATACTTCCCAATAATGCATTGACGGCTTTGGCATTGGTTTCATAATATTTTTTCCTACTGGATCTGTGGGGACTGCTACTAGATGTTGGTATCCTCCTTCCATAATTTCCCAAACATCAGCTCCAAGTGATTGAAGATAGGCTCCAGTTCTTGTCTTCCAATATGTTAAGTTATTTCCATTGAATATTCGTGATCTAATAGATTTGATTCCTTCATGATTTCTCATCTTGAGAGATATTCCTTCAAGCGATCAAGCTTCTTCTGAAGGACCTGCTTTGATACCAATTGTTGGGAAAAATACTAAGACGGGGGGGGGTTGAATCAATATTTAAAATTCCACTATAATGATTTTTCTTTTCAAACTATATACAATATTTTACTAAAACCAACCAATGTATGGCTGCACTTATAAAGAATGAAACCAACATATAGATAATAAACTTTGATAAACAACTAATTCGTTGTCTTAAATTAGAATGTGATACATTTAATAAGAAGCAAACAGATGCAGTAAGAACAGAATAAATCAACACACATGAGCACCACGATTTTTCAAGTGGAAACCCAATGTGGGAAAAAACCATCATTGTTGTCGTCTCAGTCTTCAATCTTCTTATCATAAAAAGTGTTTACAAGTTTTGTACTGGTGCATACATTTTCGAGTAAACATGTATCTACCTGCTGAAGGTTACAACCTTAACTCAGTTTCTAACTTCTACTAGAAGGGAGTTCCAACCCCCTGGCTCTTGTACTAGCTGATATGTTTACCAGTACCTAGGCATCAGCCTACAAAAGGCTACCAACTTCACTTCTTCCTCCGGGGACCACATTTCATAAATTTTCAAACTGGATACTCTTGCTACACATTAACACAATATGTAGGCCACGTTTCATCAAATTTTCACATTGGACCCATCAGTAACATTGAAGCTCAAAATCAATCACCACTGTAATACAACCATCAAATACAACTGCGCATATCAACAATCAATCAATCTGAATAGTTAGATCACTGTCACTAGAACACAGAGGTGAACCCAGAACACTGCGTCAATAACCAGAACCAACTGCAACCTCAAAAATCATATCTCAAAATGTATACACTACTTCAATGAAACCAACCTACATGTATACACTACTTTCTATAACCCAACCTGCATATACCTCTAAATATACTAAATCATAAACTTCTAAACCAAAAACTGTACTATCCCAAATACATTCTAAATATCTACTATCACGTTACAGTGTTATGAGCAGATAGCAACAAAGATCACCCTTCTTACTCAATGCATTAATCAACCAGACTCAATCTCCTTATATAATCAGTTTTACTTTCAGATCCAAAGAAGACATCATTGACAATAGTAGTAAAATAGTAGCACTAATCAGATAGATCATCCATCTTTGAACAACAAGCCCTTCCTCTACATACTCGACTTGGAAGTGCTGAACCCATGTGTATACGCGCCTTCACCAAGGTGAACCAGCGTATAGATTTGCAAATAATGACTTATAACTTCGTAACTTTTCAAGGCTTCAGATATAACCAGATCATATATAAAGGATAAAACATGAGTTAGCAATCAGATCTAGACTATCCATTATTAGATCATACAATGTTAAGTCATTTCAGGTCTTATGATCCTAATCCAACATTGTATCCAAGGGTGCACATGATATTTCAGATTTATATCATAACCATAGTCCTTAAAACACAAAATATACTTCAGATAGAAGTATTCATGAAAAACCCTTTCACTTTCACACTTAGCCCTTTGATCTTATCCTCCTTATATACTTAGAGCATTTTTCAATACCTTGGACTAAAACAACACTTAGAACCTATGGAATTCTTAGATGGGATCAAGTTTTCATTATTCCACTCAATATTGTGGACTAATATCATGGTATGGACCCTTGGTATTCTTTAAACTTAATTTCCATCCCATACAATCTTTTCCTTTTGTGAAAATGTGTGCATACGTATACATCCGTTTTATTCTGTGTACCCGTGTGTATACGTGACTTGGACTAGGGTAAGCAATGTATACAACTTAAACCATTCTCTTTCCTTAATTTATTGATTCTAATCAATAATCCTTTGTCCCATCATCCAGTTCTTCTATACCATTACTATGTTACCTCTTAATAGACCTATTACAATGTGAGTTGTCCTTTATCAATTCTAAACTGACCTATATGTGGGTTGCCACCAAGGAAAACACATGTATCATAATGCTAACAACATTCACTTTTACAATTTGGTGACTATAGATACAACAACAATCATGTAATAGAACTATATTGTTACATGAGGTATTTTTCACCAAGGAATATAGCTTAAATGTTGACTTTTCTGTTGCATACCAACTGCATACATGTGTGAAGGATGACACATCCTAGATGAATGTTATTGACTCAAATATTGACCTCACAACCTACCCCTTGGGTACTCTTCTTCCCCACTTGATCCAAGTGGATATTGATGGCCACCCACCAATTCCACTTGGACCCCACCATTGTTTCTTTTAGTTTTTCAGTGTCTTGATTTGTAGCATAATTTACTATTTTTGGCAGTTTTTCAGGTCCTGAACTTCCAGAGCTGTTTTGAGGTGGTAAATGATATTTTTTGGGAAATGTTGTAGTCCTTGGATAGATATTTCTAACGAGGTATTGTGCACATAAAACAACGATCGTATGCTAAAGTTACGATCCTAGGAAGTTGATGACTACCAATTTACCAAAATGGGGCCCATAGTTTGGTGCTTCATCTCCTAGGGTTAGGCTTTTGGATGTTTAGGGTTTCCTTTGTTTCTCAATAATAAATAGGAATTTGACCCTCATTATAACATATATTTCAGAGGCATATATCCTCCACATCTCTTCTCGGAGATAAGATATCATTACCGGAGCTAGTATTATTTCCATTCTATTTGTAAACATATTTCACTATTTGATATTAATGAAAGGAAGTGTTATTTCTACCACATCTTTGTATTTATGGTTATATCTATAATTTGTTGTGTTCATGTTTAAATTTGAATCATTGGTATTAGAGCGGTCTGTTCTTTCTCTATTTTTCTTTGCACGTCCCCAACAAGGTCGAGATATAAGGAGTTAGGGCTTGATCTGGTTGAACCTTTGTAGGATCAGCCTCGCAAACTCTGAAGACTGCCCATGGGTGAAAAAGGAAAGATATGGGAGCAGGAGATCATATCAAAATATTGCTTGAGGAGGCCCTTGAGAAACAAAGGAACGGGATGATGGATAACTTTTCCGAGATCCTTCAATGGTTACCTATTGGCAGTGCATCCACATCCAACAGCCACTCTGGAGGATCCACTCCTTTTAAGGTACAATAAACTTTTACATTCCCATATTTGAGGGCCAAATAGATGCAGACACTATAGATAAGTAGTTAAATATGCTAGAAGGATATTTTTATCTTCATGATTTTTCTAGTTGGGAAAAGATTGTTTTTTCTCTTCTCAAAGCTACCCCTCACATCAAGGACTAGTGGGAAACCTACAGTGAGAAAAAGGATGAAAGTACGACCTTATTGTTTTCAGCTACACCCATTTGGAATTCATTCTGGGATGCCATCAAGGAGCAGTACTAACCTATCAAGAGCTATGAGGATAAATACATAAAGTGGACCATGCTGCACAAGGAAGGGACCAAGATGTGTCAGAGTTTACCAATGTTTTTCATACCCTTGGCACGAATTTGGGTATCAAGGATTCTGATAAACATTTGGTACTCAAGTACCATAGCTTCCTACATAGATACATCCAGGATGAGATGGAGTTCCTAGACATCTCCTCAATGTGTACAATGTACCGATACACCATCAAGATTGAGCAAAAATTTAAATAGAAGAAGTAAGCCTTTGGATTTACGAATCTGAAGCAAGGGAAAGGTACCCCCAAACCGTAGAGAAAAGGACAACACCAAGGCAGGGCGTCCCAGGATAACCCATGAAAGACAAAAGAAAATAACAACACCACAAGGCCGAAGAAGGACCTGGGAAAGTGATGTGAGTTCCATAAGAGCTCCATTCATAACACAAGTGAGTGTCAAGCCAAGCTGTCACTGGTGGCTAAATTGAAGGCTTTAGAATCAGATGCATGTTTCAACTCTAAGTTAGAGCCTGTCAAGGGTAATGACAAAGGAAAGTAGATTATCAATGCTAAGCCCAATGCCACCGCTACCACCACGAAGATTGAGAAGGAGGAACCCAAAGATCCAGAGGAGGAGGAGCGCCTCTTCCACTCCTAGATGTGGGTAAAGGGTTCCCCGCTACAATTCATTGTCAACCGCGAGAGTCAAAAGAACCTCATTTTAGCAGAGGTTGTGAAGTAGATGGACTTATCGACCATAACACACCCACAACCATACACCATCAGGTGGCTTCACCAAGGATGGGATCTTCATGTGAGCTAGTAGTGTCGTCTTCCATATAACATCAAGCCCTTCACATATGAGGTATTGTGTGATGTTTCTCTCCTTGATTTTTGTGATGTATTATTAGGCTAACCATACTTTTGGAAGCGACATGTTGTGTATGAGTCAAGGCCTCGAGCTATTATTGTTACCCCGGGAAATAAGTTGTATAGGATACTAGAGGTAGCACCACCTACCACCATCTCTTTGGCTACTACAAAAAAATGCAGTAAGCCCATTCCAAAACCTAGAAAAAAATTTCCCTTATGATATGCCCTCAGGCAAAGAAGAAAATGGTGGCAGTAATACAGAAGTATTTCTATTGGCCAAATCTTCGATAGGATGTCAGGAAGTACATCAGATCTTGCACTACCTACATCGTTGCCAAATTGACCATCAAGAAGCAAGGCATCTTTACTACACTGCCTACCCCTATTCGAAATTTGGAATCTATATCCATGGATTACATGTTGGGCCTTCCTTCTACTAAGAATGGAAATGACTGTGTTTTTATGGTTGTTGATAGATTCTCAAAGATGGCCATTATGGTGGCCTCTAAGAAGAATATGTCAGTGTAAGCCACTGCTAAACTCTTCTTTGAACAAGTGTGGATACACTTTGGGATCCCACAGTCTATCATCTCAAATCGGGAAAGTGGGTTCCTCTGTACATTTTGGACAAGTCTCTGGTCAATGCTAGACACCAAGCTCACTAAGTCCACAACTTTCCATCCCGAAACTGATGGCCAGACAAAGGTCATCAACAGGATGATCGTACACATTTTACGCATGTAAAAATCAAAGCATCCATGCACATGGGATGAGATCCTCCCCTATTTCTAGCATAGTTATAACTAGGCTCTCCATAGCTTGACTGGCCACAACCCTTTTCAGGTGGGCTTGGCATTCTATCCACTATGTCCCATTGATGTGGCCATACCATTTGCAGCTACTCAAGTAGATTTGGCTCATGTCCAATTCGAAGTTGATAAGAAAAAAAAAATCATTGAGCACATCCAACACATCCACCAGCAGGTCCACGAAGTTATGGAGAAATCAGATGCCAAGTACAAGAAGCGACATGATCAACATTGGGTGCTACACAAGTTTCAGGTGGGCGACAAAGTCTAGTTTCATTTGCAGAAGGAACACATTACTGGAGCCTATCAGAAATGCAGACCACTCCAATATGGTCCTTACACCATTACCAAGCTTGTGGGAGACAATGCATTTGAGTTTAGCATTTCCCCATTCCTTGGCTTGCACCCAGTGTAATGTGGACCGCCTTCGACCATACTTCCCACCATTGTTGGATACATCAAACATTGCAGAACAACTCAAACCTACAGAGTTAATCCCATACTACATGGAACAAGCCACAATTGATCAATCATGGACATGAAAATTAAGAACACTCGACAATAGAGGATCCAACTATATCGAGTTGTCAAAGAAGGCCAACTCCTTCTCCAAGGCAAGTGGCTCACCAGGGACCAAGTTAAGCAACATTTTCCTCATCTCATGGAGGAAATCAATGCAGTGGGGACCATTTCTTCCTAAGGGGGGAGGAATGATTTAGGTGGATATTGGTGGTGACCAACCTATTCCACTTAGACCCCCAGCATTGCTTCTTTCAATTTTTTAGTTTCCTTATTTTTAGCAAAATTTACTATTTTTGGCAGTTTTTCGGGTCTTGAACTTCCGTAGCTATTTTGAGGCCCTAACAATATTTTTGGGAAAATTTGTAGTCCTTGGATAGATATTTCTAACGAGGTATTGTTTGTGTAAAATGAATATCATATGCTAAAGTTACGACCCTGGGAAGTTGATGTACCAATTTACCCAAACAAGGCCCATAATTTAGTGCTTCATCTCCTAGGGTTAGGTTTTTGGATGTTTAGAGTTTTCCATTGTTTCTCAATAATAAATAGGCCTTTGAGCCTGATTGTAACACAAAGTTTAGAGGCATGTAGCCGACACATATCTTCATAGAGATAAGCTACCATCGCCTGAGCTAGTCTTATTTCCATTCTGTTTGTAGTTTGATTTTAGTGAAAGGAAGTGTTATTTCTACTGCATCTCTATATTTATGGTTATATCTATAATTTTTTGTGTTCCTATTTAAATTCGGATCAACATTGACCCCCGAGCTAGAATGGGGCTATAAGTAGAGGAAGAATGGTATCCGACAAAGGTGAGCACTCCTAACTCAAGCGGTCCCTCTCTAATGACCTCCACCTCTCCAAACTCACTATAGGCTTCATAGCCACACATAATAGCATTATCTAATCCATCCAACAATCAGGAGAAAAGTTTTGTTTCCCCATAGCTTGCTCATTCTTTTATAGGAGGCTTCATAGGTGACAATTGGCACTTCATGCAAAAATAACTAATTTTTATTAATTTAAAAGTTTTATTATTCACCCACTCATGTGTCACCCTATCACAAGGCTCTCCTAAATTATTTACTTGTATTATTATTCAAAAATAATATTTTTCCTCACCCCATCATGACTCCCTATTTATTCTCCTAGTTTTCTCTTGATCCCGCTTTTCTACTCCTTAATTTATGTTCATTAATGAAGTAAGTTGTTAGGTCTCAGATTTGATCCCCAAAATACACTCTAGTTTAACTCAAATTGACTCTTATATGGATATCCTTGTGTTGGATCTTGCCACATGGAGGTTCTCACATGAAACTAATATATATATATATAATATATATATAATATATATATATATATATATATATATATATATAGATTATATATATATATATATATTATATTATATATATATATATATATATATATATATATATATATATATATATATATATATATATATTACATTCACCACCCTCTTTTCTTAATGAGGTTAAATTATTATAGGCTTAATGTTTCTAATTAACTCTATGTCCCTTTCCCCCATTTGATTATTAAAACCCTACATACTTTGGAGTTACTTTAGATGCACAATATCTTCCTAATATTTTCCAGTTGTGGGAAGGGAAGAGTTCTAAATAGGTCCAATCTTTTATTTCTTTCTATTCTCCCTTTACCCCAAGGTTTACTCTTTATTTAGTTAACTTGGTTCTAAAATCCGTGACTCACTTCATTACGTGAATTAGTATGATTACCTTATCCTAATTATATTTCAGTGGTTTCTTTTTTATGCCAAGGGTGCTAGTCATTTGTGCCCTTCAAGAAATTCCCTTTGAAGTTCCAAGGGTGCCAAGCCAATTAATTTATTTTTGATTCCAAGGGTGCCAAGTTGGTCATTCCCTTCAAGAAATTCCATTCGAAGTTCCAAGGGTACGACACCACTTGCCCTTCAATTATCCAGTGACTATGAGGGGAAGAACTAGGTGTCATGACAAAGACTATTATCCTCTCCTATATCACTCTTTATAGTGAGACTAATGGTGTTGGGGATCAAGGAATATACCTTGATGCACACCCCCCAGTAAAATCCTCGTGAGTTACCCAATCTGTGGTGTCCCCCACCCCTCCCCTTGCGGCATTGTGATCTCAAAGGTGAAGGTATCCCAACACCTTCCAACCCAAGTTATGACGAGAGTGCTAGCCGGTGGGATTAGGGAGATTATCCCACCCCTCCCATAATGTTCCATATATTTATACATCCCCATCACCCATGTGTGATTCGTTCGACAACGAAACTAAGTTGTGCGTGAAACCAACTAACATGTCATCAATATTGACAATAGAAATTTAAATTGAGCTTGAAATCTTTGAGATATAATATTCAACTCAAATCAAACCAAAAGTCACTAAATAATTATACGTGAGTGAATCTAGGTGGTCTCTTGCCACACTCAATAATCATCAGTAGTATGTGTTCACAATGATAGTCATTAATATACTCTTGTATGCTAAATCATAATCATGAAATAATCATCAAAATCTTGTTAATTGTGAGCAAGAACTAATGTAAACAGAAAACATAATGAATCCATGACATGATTAGATATGGTCATAAAACATATCCATCACAACTATTATCATCATAGCATCAAACTTGAAAATAATTATTATCACATCCATAAATAGTAAAAGTCAAATAACGAGATCCTTGACCCAAGGTCCCCGACCCAAGGTCCTCAAAGAATAATGTGTGAGCCATAAGGCTATATTAAGGCTAATGTCTTATCAACATTAGTCAACTAGAGCGGCACATTGCATTTTCTCCCTAGATGATGCAAAAGCCAAAAATACCAAATCTGTGGCAAATATTGTTGGAAATCATTTGTCAATCTTGAGATGACGAATCTAGAAGAAGTTGAATGGGAAAATTATATTTTTCTTCTTGTCTAAAACTTTATCAAGCTCAGGGAAGATGAAGAGGATGTGCTTGATTAGTCCAAGAATTATGGTACTAGTGATTATACAATTGTAAAATTTCATTTCTCCAAGGGAAACCAATGGTGGTGGAGTCTTCTTTAGAATCTCCTTGCTCCAATCAAATGCAAAATAACTATGTGGCTCACTTTGAACAATAAGCTCTTGGTCTAAGATAATGGATAAAAAAGGAGATGGGTTGGTCCCAACATATGCTCTTAATGTAAGGAATATGAATAATGTACCTCTTTCTTTTTTATTTTTTTCCCATATACAATGTAGGTTCTTAGGATTGTTTTTGATGAGCTTAATCAACATGCTTATTGGTCAAAATATAGTTTGGATGAATGCATGAAAGATTGGCTTGGTGATAATTCCACTTTTCAATTCAAGACATTCCCATGCATTCTGGTATAAATATTTTGTGAGCCCGCAATTCAAGCATTTTTAAATTAGTGGACACTCCTCCTAAGGTATCCACGGGTCTGATCATTACATTGTGCAAATAATTTAAAGTGGATCCTAAGTATTTTAAGATTAATAAGTCAATCATGAGTCATCTTGACTATGGTATTCCATAGGGCTTTTGTATGGCAGTTCTCAATGCCACCCTCCTATTTGTGGGATTGGTGTTCTCTTACATAAGAAACAAAATCATTTTATGCACACTCAATATGCTCTTAGTAGAGGGCCCAAAAATTGTGTGAAATTTATTTCTCTAAGGACTCTTTTCTCTATAACATCATAGAAAGGTATTAAAAATCTTCATGTTCTTGGTGATTTGTAACTGGTTATAAATTGGTAAAATAAAATAAAAAAATCAGTGGAAAATGTGTTTTTCTCCCCCTCTTCTTCAGAATCTATAGGAGTCCATACCTTTCTTTTAATGGAAATCCTTTAGTCACATTATTAGAGAACTTATTGTTAAGATACATGAACTCTCCAAGAAAGCTCTATCTCTTCCTATTGGCAGTTTTCTCATCTCTAAGTTTGTGGAGGGAGTTGAGCATGAATCTATGGATTTTCTCCTTTGACTTCATTTTTCCTGCTCATGGCCTTTAGATGACTTATATGAAATTCCTTTTTAGCATATTGTACAAAAGGTCATAGATCAAAGTTTGTTGTAGTTTTCAATGTATCCAAAAGAAAATGGAGTTTTGAGAACAGGAAGGGATATTTTGTTCATCTTTTTGTAATGTGAAATTTTGGTTCAAACTCAGTTTTGATAGAATTTCAAAAGCTATGAAAAATTCTATTCAAGACTGTTAAATATATGTGTGTGTGTGTGTTCATCTTCCATAAATATAATTTATTTTTTCTTCTAAAATAAATAAATAAATTTATTTATATATTAACATGATTTAGAGTTAGTTAATTAAATTTTATCTAAAAAATAAATCTTACTGAACTTATTTTATTGTTCCATTGTGTTGTCAAGAGAACTACATCATAACCATCCTAGATCCATTTTAACTCCAGACCGACAAAGTGTCAAGAGGGATCAAATCTCTTTTCACTCTAAAAGAGGTTTGAAACCTTCAAGAGTTTTCAATCCCTCTCAATCCCGGGTAGTATTTGAATTTTAAGATGGACTAGGCTAGTGATATCTATATATTATATATATATAATATATAATATATAATATTATAGTCTATATATATATATATATATATATATATATAATATATATTAGATATATATTGGCTAAAACCAAAAACATGGAGCTTAAAAACCACCATTGGTAAATTGACTATTTATTCTTATTAATTTTAATTATTATTATTTTTAATTTAATTTAATTTTGATTTTGATTTTTATGTAATTTGCCCACATCAAAATATTTACATAACATGATAAGACAATACACTAAAACATCTCTTCCATACTGAACTAGAGAATGCTTCTTGTAGGAATATACAGGGTAAGTTCCTCAAACAGAACACCAAAAGGACACCGCTCACAAACATATCACAGATCAATACACTAGTATTTTGACGTGGTTAAAACCATCAGAGAGGGAAACAGTCCACGGCCTGCGCCAACGTGGCTACTACAGGCAATTTATTAATAAAAGAATGAAAATTTACATAAGCTTCTCTCATGCACGGTTAACCTACAAATGACCCTCCATGCGCTTTTAAATAGAATTCATGGACCAATCGGGTGTCAAGCCACGGATCAAGTGTCGGTAATACCGAGGAGAGAATGGACCGTCGGATCACTACATATCGTGACCGTCGGATTGTAAGTTACAAAATGTACAACGGTAAAGAAACACACTTTACCTAACTCTATACCAACTCTATACTAGACCAAGTTGAACTTAACTATTTCCTATGTGTCGGAATATCCTAACATCCCCCCTTAAGAACAACTTGGGATAGGATTGAAGGATTTACAAATATGACACAATAGGAGAGGAAGGAGGCACTAGAGCCTATCCCCCCTTAGTGACAACTTCCTGAACTCCAAGCATATATCGAAGTTTAGTGAACTTCGCCTCTGTGAGAGCCTTTGTGAAGATGTCTGCAACCTGATCATCTGTTGAACAATATTGCACTTCAAGAACATGGTCATGAATGAGCTTTCTGATGAAGTGCATGTGAAGTTCAATGTGTTTGCTGCGTTGATGCTAAACTGGATTTTTACAAATCTAAATGGCACTTTGATTATCACACCAAAGTGTAGTCGGATGCTGCTGCTCAAAGCCAAATTCTAATAGGATCTGACGAAGCCACAAGGCTTCCTTACTAGCTTCCACAACACCACGATACTCTGCTTCTGTTGATGAAAGGGAAATGGCAGCCTGTTTCTTACAAGCCCATGTAATAGGTCCTGAACCAAGAGTGAAGACATAACCGGCAGTAGACTTCCGATCATCAGGGTCACCAGCCCAATCAGAATCAGTGAAACCAACTAATAGAGGAGTTGCTTTGGCACTGTAATGAATCCCAAACTGTACTGTACCTCGAACATAACGAAGTATTCTTTTAGCTGCTTTCCAATGACTTTCACGGGGGTTTTGCATAAAACGAGCAACAAGGCCAACAGCAAAGGAAAGGTCAGGACGAGTATGGGTTAAATACAAGAGTTTTCCTACAAGTTGACGGTATAAGGTAGCATCAACTTCAGGAGAAGTACAAGAGACTGAAAGTTTGACTCCAGACTGAAAGGGAGAAGGAGCTGGCTTACAATCTTCCATGTGAAAATGACGAAGAATATCACAAGCATACTTGGACTGGGAAAGGGAAATACCCTCCTTGGATTGCAAGACTTGAAGACCGAGAAAATAGTGTAAGTGTCCTAAGTCTGTCATTTCAAATTTCTTTTTAAGGCTGGACTTCACATGGTTTATAAGGTTGGGATCACTACCAGTAAGAATAAGATCATCAACATAAAGAACAAGGATGATAAGAGAGTTGCCCACTTTCTTGGTGTAGACAGTATTGTCAGAATAACACCTAGAAAAGCCAGATTCTAAAAGAAAGCTATCCATTTTGGCATACCAAGCCCGAGGAGCTTGCTTGAGACCATAAAGAGATTTCTTAAGTCGACATACAAGGCTGGAGTCTGTTTGGATGAAGCCAATGGGTTGTTCCATATAGATTTCTTCATGCAAGTCCCCATGCAAGAAGGCAGATTTAACATCCATCTGATGGACTTCCCATTTTAAAGAGGCAGCAAGGGAAAGAACAAGGCGGATAGAGTTCATTTTGGCAACAGGGGAGAAGGTTTCAGTGTAGTCAATGCCTTCAACCTGTGAAAAACCCTTAGCAACAAAACGAGCTTTATGTTTATCAACTTTCCCATCTGGTCCATACTTTGTTCTGTAAACCCATTTACATCTAACAAGTTTGCGTCCCTTTGGTAGAGGAACAAGATCCCATGTATCATTTGCCAACAATGAATGATATTCTTCATTCATAGCTGCTTCCCAATGTGGATGGCCTGAAGCTTCTGCAAAAGTGTCAGGATCATGATTTACTGGAGCTTGAGCCAGTAAAGAAGAGGCTCTTTCAAACTGAGAACGTGTACGTCGCTGATCTGTAGGATCACCGGCAAGATCACCTGCTGCATCCCGAGTAGCACGGACCCATCTTGGAAGTTGAGGATCCTGAGAAGGTGGGGGAGGATTGTCATCCTCACTTTCATCATCTGAAGAAGAAATGTTTTCAAAAGTAGAAGAGATAGGAAGAGGGGGCACATCCGCCGGACTAGGCTCGCAGGCCGATTTATTTTCATCAAATTTTACATCTCTTCTAATGATAACATTTTTGGACTTAAATGGAATAAGTCTATAACCCTTTACATCTTCAGAATATCCAACAAAAGTACATTTCTCACTCTTAGGTTCTAAAGCTTTATGCTTTTCATCTGGAATATGGGCCCATGCTTCACTTCCAAAAATACGAAAGTGGCTTACATCTGGTTTAATGGAACTCCAAGCTTCTTCTGGAGTGATATTCTTTAGAACCTTAGTAGGAGTGCGATTTATTATATAATTTGCACAATTAATTGCTTCGGCCCAAAAACTAAGATTGAGTCCTTTAGATTGCAGCTACAATTAGCCATTTCCTTTAAGGTGCGATTTTTCCTTTCAGCTACACCATTTTGTTGTGGAGTGTATGGAACAATATGTTGCATTTGAATTCCATTTTCGGTGCAAAAGTTGATGAATGTGT
>APFE031594907.1:225062-238954 GCA_000404065.3 Pinus taeda | reverse complement strand
AATATAAGAGTATTATCTAGAATTAATAATAAACAACCATCTAAGAGTAAATAATAATTATGTACATAAAGATTATTAGATAAGAACAAAAAGCATTACTAATAATTATTAGAATAACAATTAGAATATTATCATAACTAAGTTAACTAACCATAGAATAATCATTAACAAGCAATAATTAAATATCTAAATAAATTAATTAAAATACACAATAAATTAACATATATAACCATATAAATAAAGATTTAACTATAAACAAATAACATTAGAACTAATAAAATAACATAAAACTGGAATTAAAAACAATACAAACAATAAATTAAGAAATTACAATGATATAAAACAAAAGTATCAAATATTAGTATTATCAAAGGGAGAATAACAAATTAATTATCAATAAAATAAAATAAACAGAAATCTAAAAGACTTAAATAATAATTGAAATAAATTAAAATTAAAATTAAATGAGTCGGCCAATATCTTTTCAACAAGCAGTTTTCATATTTATACCTATCCTGTCCTTCTTTTCTCCTCACAATTTGTCCTGAAGATGAGTCTAGGTTCAGACTCGAAACGTCGACCAAAAATCATGAGCACTGTGGAAAATCCGAACTCCTTTCAAAAATCTCACCACAGTAACTTGCAATCCAAAATAATTACCCTGCACGGAGGGGATACTTGGAAAGAGATCCGTGATCTCGAGAAAACGAGGGTGAAAATAAGGAGAAAAGAAGCTGATCTTCACTTTCTAAAACAATGTAGGGATTCGAATCTTACACCTACCTTTGCATACATTAAGCACAGGTTACACAACCAGGAATATCACAAAATATTTGAGCGATTTAGCAAAACACTGGTCCGCCTTGAAATTCGCAAAACCAGAACCTCTTTAGCCAAACTATCCTCCGCGGCCTTCAAAACACACCTGAAGCTATCAACAGCAATCGAGCAGGACCTATGGAAAGTTATTGATGCCTCCGCAGCACTGAAGGCAAGCAAAGTTAAAGAGAACGCTGAGTCAAAACACCTTAGCAAACTAAACAGGCTGGAAAGAAATAAGAGAAATCACATGGAAGGAGAAATAAAGGTATCGGGCTGTCTCAATAGTTCCACAATAATCGAACCCAACCACTCGAAGGTAACTCGCAGGCACAACAAAACATTATGTATAAAGGGACAGCACAGAAACGGTGCAGAATTAAATACGCAGGATACGTTTTGGGTTGGAGAAGACCGTTGTCCCAGCAAATCGAGCACGAGAAGTGTCATAACAGCAAACGGTCCATGCCACAGTGCGCAGAACGGAAGGGTTACAATGTTAGCGCGCAAGCATAACAATCCTAAACCGCCCACATCGATAGAACAGCGGAAAACTCCTCAACGCAGCAGCTCTAACCTCAGAATGGAAGAGATAACTGAACCAATAAATGTCACAAACCAAAAGACCATTGTGCAGGATGGAGAATTCACTACAACACGCTATCCCAGCAAATCGAACACGAGAAGTGTCATAACAGCAAACGGTCCATGCCACAGTGCGCAGAACGGAAGGGTTACAATGTTAGCGCGCAAGCATAACAATCCTAAACCGCCCACATTGACAGAACAGTGGAAAACTCCTCAACGCAGCAGCTCTGACCTCGGAATGGAAGAGATAATTGAATCAATAAATGTCACAAACCAAAAGACCATTACGCAGGACGGAGAATGTATCACTACAACACGCTTTCCCAACGATACACAGGTGGCGAACAAGGATAGACCAGCGTATAAATCCTCCACGCAGCAGATACTCAAACCTCAGAATGTCGAAAAAACAGTGGGCAATGATGCAAAGACAACCAACTCAGAGCCTAGCCAACGTACCAGCAAAATTACAAATGAAGAAAACCCAGCTGATATGGTGGACCAACATTTAATTAATAAACTGGGCAGCAACATGGAAGAAATAGGCACATCTGAAGTGGTAGCAAGAAGCTTAGCGAGCGCCCATCATCCCAGGTACGCATCCAATGCCAATCTAAATAAATTATTGATTAATGAGGCTAATATTAGTAATAAATTAGATGTAATGAACATAGAGAGCAATAGTGGTAGAACCTTTCAAAATAACAGGTTAGATAATAGTAATATAGAAAATAACCCTAGGAACAGCAACATGGATAATAAAAAAGTGGTCAATATATCCTCTTATGAGCTGAAGATAGAGGAATTGGAGGTCCTTAACAAAGGTCTTAATTTCGCTTTAGCCCCTAACAAAATCCCCAAGGAAGAAATCATTTGCAACCTAGAAGATGGAATCAAGACGCTCAAGGATGATGACAAAGAACTCATCAGACAAGAGGTCGCAGTTATCCTAAGAAAAGCCAAGCCCCCCAAAAGAAACTTAAACCTGGATCAGCTTAAAGCCCTAAAGAATCTTAGAAATAATAAAGACATAGTTATTCTAAAGGCTGACAAAGGAGGCGCCACAGTCATTATGGACCATGTAGATTACATTAACAAAATGAAAGACCACTTATATAACAGTGGCAGCTACAAGAAGCTAGGAAAAAACCCCATCTCCAAGATCACTAACATCATAAAGAAAGCCATTAAAGAAACCAATCTTGATGACAAAATAAAAAAGAAATTGACTCCTAACATTGAAATCACCCCCCGGATCTATGGAGCCCCTAAAATTCATAAACAATATGTCCCCTTAAGACCCATAGTAAACACCATAGGGTCCCCCACCTATGAGTTAGCCAAATACGTCGCTAGCATTCTCTCCCCGCTAGTGGGTAAGACTAGCTCTTACATTAAAGACTCCATTCAATTTGTAAAATACATTAAGAACACCAAACTTGACCCCGGAGATAAAATCGTTAGTTTTGACGTAGTCCAACTCTTCACCAAAATCCCCCTAGATGAAGCTATTCAGGTAGTCAAAGAAGTAGCAGATCCCCAAACCGCAAAATTAGCCGAAATCTGTCTTCGCTCCACCTTCTTCTCCTTCCAGGGTGAAATATTTGAGCAAACTTCAGGTGTTGCCATGGGATCTCCTCTCTCACCTACCGTGGCAAACCTCTTCATGGAAAAATTCGAGAAGAAAGCACTGGATTCATATCCATTAAAACCCAAGTCTTGGGTCAGGTTTGTAGATGACACCAGTGTCAATTGGCCTCATGGCGAGAATGAGCTAAGCAAGTTTATGGACCATCTCAATAGCTTATCTGAAGACATCAAATTCACAATGGAAGTAGAAGAAAATAATTGCATTCCTTTCCTGGACATTCTCCTCATAAGAAGGAAGGATGGTTCCTTAGGTCACAAAGTTTTTAAAAGGAAAGCCCATACAGATAACTACCTTCATGCCGACTCTCATCACCACCCTGCCCAAAAAATGGGGGTGCTACAAACCCTCTTCACTAGAGCCTTTAGAATCTCTGATATAAACCATACTGATGAAGAAATTTCATACCTCAAAAGAGCTTTTGCCAACCTAGGGTACAGCAATAAAAGCATATACAAAGCCATTCAAAAAGCGAAATCTGATAATAATAAAAGCAAGACAAAAGACACCCCAACCTCAAATGCCTACCTCCCTTACATCCAAGGAGTCACTGACAAAATAGCAAAAATCCTCAATAAGAAAAATATAAAGACTGCTTTCAAACCCTTGTCTACCATTAAGCAAAGAATGAAATCTGTTAAGGACAGCCATGAACATCTTCAGCAAAAAGGAGTATATATCATCAAATGTTCTTGTGGTGATCAATACATAGGAGAAACTGGTAGATCCGTTAAGACTAGACTCAAAGAGCATACTGCGGACATCCGTAACGAAAGAGTCCGAACATCAGCCCTAGCTGAGCATGTTGGTAAAACTAATCACCACATATGCCTGGAAGACACCAAAGCCATTGCCAAGGTAGAACACCATTTTAGACGCAAGGTCAGAGAAGCTATTGAAATCATTAAACATCCTAAAAACCTTAATAGGGATGGTGGCATGGAAATTAGCAAAAATTGGAACCCTTTGCTAACCCCTGCAAACAATCCCAATAACGAGATGAGTAATCCTTGACCAGCTAGCATTTTTCGCTTTGCAACTCTTTAGAGACCTAGGCAAGATATGCATCAGTAAGAAATAGCCTTAGTTAGCATAACCCAAATATTAATAATAATCATTTAAATACTAACTAACATAAAGAATAAAATAAAATAAAAATGTTAGGAATATATTATATAACAAACAAGAGTATAAATAATGATAATAGATTTATATAGCTATTTATTAATAATAACAATAATATATATATTAATGCAAGTTAAAATCAACAATGAATGAAAATAAATAGCAATAATAATGATAGGATTAACATGTATAGATAGGAGCAATAATTAATAACATTGGTAACAATAAAAACAATAATAATCAAATAATAAATATATTGATAATATAAGAGTATTATCTAGAATTAATAATAAACAACCATCTAAGAGTAAATAATAATTATGTACATAAATATTATTAGATAAGAACAAAAAGCATTACTAATAATTATTAGAATAACAATTAGAATATTATCATAACTAAGTTAACTAACCATAGAATAATCATTAACAAGCAATAATTAAATATCTAAATAAATTAATTAAAATACACAATAAATTAACATATATAACCATATAAATAAAGATTTAACTATAAACAAATAACATTAGAACTAATAAAATAACATAAAACTGGAATTAAAAACAATACAAACAATAAATTAAGAAATTACAATGATATAAAACAAAAGTATCAAATATTAGTATTATCAAAGGGAGAATAACAAATTAATTATCAATAAAATAAAATAAACAGAAATCTAAAAGACTTAAATAATAATTGAAATAAATTAAAATTAAAATTAAATGAGTCGGCCAATATCTTTTCAACAAGCAGTTTTCATATTTATACCTATCCTGTCCTTCTTTTCTCCTCACAATTTATCCTGAAGATGAGTCTAGGTTCAGACTCGAAACGTCAACCAAAAATCATGAGCACTGTGGAAAATCCGAACTCCTTTCAAAAAAGACAATTTCCTTTTATTTATACAAGCTATAGGACTTGTGACCCTAGAAAAGAAAACCAGGATATGAATATCACCATAAATAGACAGAATACCATCATTAAACCAAACTCATACATCAAGGGATTTCCATCATAAGTGATGGCATGAAACTTCAACCAATACATCTAACTCAGTGTATAGTCACTTGATCCACATGTTCTCAAAGACGAGTCAATCAATATTTGTCAATGATAATAAAGGCTGAAGGCAATGGAAATCGACAACAGAAACTATGATGTCATATTCCATCTCAGGTTCCTTTGCAATAGCATGTTCCTTTGTGAGCATCAAACATTCCATTAGCTATCACCAAATCAACAAATGTTTTAGTTGCTGATGCTAGCCTTGAAAACAGATATAATAATGATTCTTAATGAACCAATATACACCGTAACTATCCAAAGACCAAGTATCAAAGAAGCTTACCTGACATACAAGCTCAATAATATTACAAGGCAACTTCTGATATAGATGCAGCAAGATAAAAAATAAAAAAAAATAAAAATAAAAAAAAAAAAAAAAAAACAATTTCAACTCTTGAAAAATGAAAGAATGTTCCCCTGTCGTGTATCTTTTCCTGTGCCCTTTTGTGTATGTTTAGCACTAGGCTTAGCTGCTGGTTTAGCAGGATGTGACTGTTCCACAGATGGAACTTTGCCAGCTGCCAGATACTTATTATCAACATGCGCAACTGCAAAGGGTTTATTAACTGTATGCTTAACATCATTGGCCTTCTCTGATTCAGCACCATCAATTTCCCATGTCACCTCAGTTACTTCACGCCCTCATTCATCAATGTGTGTTTTGAGTACTTTCCGTTTCTTGGCAGCTGCCTTTGGCACCAATGCATCATCAAATGGCGTGCACTCTACTGGACAAGCTTTATTCTTGTTACCACCTTCTTTAGGAGGAATGGTATTTTTCCCTCAAAGCAGACATTGAATTACTGTTATCATCTGCAGAATCATTATTTGTACTTTTTGTTTGAACACAAGCTTGCCCAGACTGAATGCCTTTCATAGATTTGCCAGACATTGTTGATTTACTTGCAGATATGGCCTTGGATTTATCTGTTCCCTTCCCTCTCTCGATATCTTTGTTTTCCTGAGGTGTACCTGTGTTTTGAACAGTCTCAAGTTCAGCTTTAGCACCAGGCCCTTGCTTAGGAGGCTCTGGAGAAGCCAAGCTTATGACAGTTTCTGAACCAAACATCTCATCTTCATTTTCACCATCTGACACCTTGTAGCAGATTTTAGAGAATTTCAACAGATCGACATGCATATAATGCGCTGATAATCCGCCTCATACTAAGATAACTCACGAGAATGCACTTATTTGGTGATAATTAGTGTATTCATTGATAATCCATGTAACCATTAGTGATAATTCGCATATCGGGGCAGTTACGTCGGATATTTAGCAATTGTGATAGTTATCAATTGTGATCTGCATATTCGGCGGTCAGAAGTTAGAGCGGTGGCATATCCGGCGGACACAATACACACATCTGGGGAGAATCTGCATATCCCATATAATTCGCATATCTAAGTGAATTTAGTCGCATAACTCACATATACCGTGCGACCTTAACCGCGCTCTAGCTCCTTCAATTTGGCCTAAACCCGTGAGCCTACGGATCAGATTTTCTATATATGGAGTACACATGCCTTCCTGATGGATTGGAACGTGTCATAGTGCTTGGGCCTTACCGGGAACAGGCTCCCAGATTTGCTTACCCTCGCATTTTCGTTGCTTCTGTTGTAAGAGCGCTGGGCTCATCTACTCTTATGCCAAACGGGGTTCTTTGGACCATCTCCGGTGCCGCAGATAGCCTAAAAGAAATCACTGCACTTCAATTACCAACTATACTATTCTTCAAAGCTTCCAGGAAACGGCATTGAAAATTTATTCATAGCATTGAAAATATGTAGACTGTGTGTTATGGAAGTCGATTCTTTTATGTAATTGGCTTGCATCAAAACGATGATCTCCGATCTCTGGTCTCTGAGTGAATCGGAGCAGCGGAAGTTTAACAACCTGAGGATTTGTGAGGAAAAATTGAGAGTGTGCGTGTTTATTTCTGCGCAAATTGAATTGAAGGCGAGTTTACATTTTCTTTGTGGGGAGGGGGGTGTATAAAATGGCTTTGGCAGGTACCGTTGTGGCTAAACCACGCACTAAGGGTTGTCCATTGGTTTATGCGTTTATGTTGAATGAAACCCTCTAAAACTCCTTGCCCAAGAATTCAGTGCTTTAGTTCTAAGACCAATTTACTTCCACCCCCATGTCGTCTTCTCCATCTCCTTCATTTTCCGAAGTTGAATTGAGAAAGGGCTTCAATGTGAGGTCTTCTTTGATTGAGCGAGATGGAGGGAGGTTGGTGAACCTGGTAGTCCCAAAAGCGATAGGGCTTCAAAGAGGGATGAGGCTGCTTCTTTGCCTCAAATTCAGATAAGTAGGATTGATTTATAATGGGTTCATGTTCTGAGCGAAGGATGGGCTAATCCTCTCAGTGGCTTCATGAGACAGGCTGAGTTCCTTCAAACACTTCATTTCAATTTAAATATTTTTTTTGCACAAATGAGAAGTCAATCATACAAATATTAGGACATATAACTGCAGCACAACGCAAAGTAATCCGTCAAAGTTATATTCAACTGTACGAAGAGGATCTCTTGAAGCAATTAGAATATGAGCTTTCAAGTGACTTTGAGAAAGTTGTCTTCCTTTGGGTACTAGATCCAGCTAAACGTGATGCGGTCATATCTCATGGTGCAATCAAGAAGTGGAATGCAAAGAATATATTGCTTTTAGAAATTTCCAGTGCTCGATCTTTGGCTAAACTATTGATGGTGAGTCAAGCATATCATATTCGATACAAAAAGTCCCTCGAAGAAGACGTGGCTGCACATACAAGTGGAAACTTCCGTAAGTTGCTGGTAGCACTTGTAAGTTCATATCGGTATGAAGGTCCAGAAGTGGATATGCATTTGGCAAGTTATGAAGCAAAGAAGCTAAGAATCTATAACGAGCAAAAAAGATTATTACGAAGAAATTCGAATAATAAGTACAAGGAGCAAAGCTCAAAAAAAATTAAATAATATCAACAGACAATCTCGCACCAGGAGAATAGCCATACACAAGTACGGGCATGTCAGATAATTTCCAGCCCTTACAGTGTAAGCAATTGGATGCCACAGCGATGAGATCGAACTGCTAGCCAGTTAATAACTCTCGATAAAATAATTTTTGGCATACAATATTAGTTAGGTTGTCATGCGGCCCGCCTTGTGCAGATATGAAGTAAACCAAAGCAAAACTTGGACTTGAGTTCATTAAATTTACCTTGACTTGTAGAAAATACATTTGATAACTAGAATTTTATTTTACTTTTATCACCACTTATGAAAAGCTTTGGTTGCGTGACACAGAGCAATATCAAAGGCTAAGAAGAGCATAACATTAACGCAAAGTAGCATTTACAGCAGAAATGCTTATTAAATTTTTGCAGAGGAACCTAAGTTTATGCAAAATTGTAAATATTAAAATAACATTTATGCTATATAGAGAAAACGTTTTCCAGTTCCATTTTCACAAAGTCTGCACAGTAATTTAGCCAGTTGTGCCATCGAACTTCGAGATTCCATTAAATATTATTGATGCTGCTATCACCATTAAACTGCACAACTATTTGGAATGCCTCCTTGAACTATGAAGACATTTGCACGCTACCAATCCTCGTAGAATTTTCAACGCATATTCAGCAGGATCACAATTTCCTCATAGTTTCCTTCATAAATCCCATTGTCATGGATTCTACGGTAACCTTTGCCTACGCAAACTCCATTGATGGTGGATCAACGAACCATGGAATATAAGTTGTTGACTGTGGATGTGTATCCTTTGAATGTGGGCCTTTTCCTTTGGAAACAAAATATCAAGTAAATAAACGTCATCTCTGCTTTCGAAAATCAGGAAAATCAAGAACTGTTAGTGTCTCCTGAGGATATGGATAGGATCGCGGGTTTGAATGAAACGTTTTTAATAAAATTGAGGGGAATACCTAGATTTGAACCTTTGTCTTTGAACAACAACTAACTTTCTGTAGTTCGAACCATATCTAAGCCTTAACTCAAATAATTGATTGTGTTGAGTCACCGGGAATCTATTTTATTAAGTAACTAACCGTTAGCAACTCTAGTTGACTTGACTGATCCGGCAGTTGATCCTTGGATTTCCACATAGGTCCATTGCCACGTTTCAATAGGTAAGAGTGATAATAAACAGTGGAAATGTCCATATTCATGTTTTAAATTGAAATAAGAATCTCGTGCCAGCAAACTGAAATTCAAAAAAAATAAATTTTTGACTCGTAAATTTTAAATTATGACTTTCTATAATATTCAAAATTAAAAATTTAAAGTAGTGAAAAATCAAACATTGTAGCAGCGAATGATAAAGACACAGCAAAACGAAGCGAACGCAAGCCCTCGGGCAAAATATTTACCAAGAAAAATCCACCGCAACTTTCATTGTAATTCTGATATTCACCAAAAGAATTCACTGCAGATAAATTTGATATTCACCAAAAGAATACTCAAGAGAGCCTGAGTATTATAAACCTATCAATTTTTCATTTTATATCTATGAATTAGAGGAATATGTAGAAATTCAATCCAATTTATATAATATTTATTTACAATATTAATAGAGAATAATATTTATATTATGTTAAAATATAAATATAATCCCCTCACTAACCAATTTCATTCCATCACATTCATTTATACTATATACACGCATTTATATGATCGTATATTATCCTTGAAAATGTATGATCCATATAATAATGTTGGGACATGGTTTATAGTACACAGTTTTCAAATTTAATACGCAGTTTGAGTTGTTGGGAAGGAAACATTTTTCTATTAAATTAAATAAATTGAAACAAATAATTTGTATGGAGACGTTATTTTAATTTTCAAATTTAATTTTATTAGTTTTTATTAAATGCTTCAGATTATGGCAAATTATTAGTAGTTCAATCATGTTGTCAACTCCGTGGGCATTGCAAGCTCTGAATTTGACTTTTCCCACACAAAGGAGTTGCATGGAGAAGAGGTCAAAAGCATTATTATCCTTAGGATTACATTTAAAAATGCTTTCTGCTCTGCATGGAGAAACGGCCAAAGGCATTATTATTCAATATAAACACCAAAAATATTAACACATGACCTCCATGTCACGTTTCTATCACTCTGAATTTGATTGTTTTACCTTTTGGCATTCATCTAACCATAAAATAAATCTGCAAATGAGATGAAATACGATCATTATAATTTAAATAAGATGAAATGCAATCATTAAAACATAAATATGTCAGTAAATCTGCAAATGAGATGAAATACAATCGTTACAATGTAAACAATATTAAATGCAATCGCTAAAACATAAATAGTTATAGCATATGCAAATGTAAAATATAATGTTTCATTTGATACAGTTTACAGTTTGTTTTGATCGGATCAAACCTCTATAGATTCATTATGATCTACAAACAAATAATTGATGTAAATTTTTAAGTTTACACTCTAAAATAGGGTTGCTCTTTATTTTTAAATATATATATATATATATATATATATATAAGAGAAAACATTTGGAGAACATAAATTTTAAGGTTAAAACTATTGAACTAGTTTCACTATTTTATATTTTGGTCTTTTTTTTTCTTTTTGTATATTTTGTCAATTTTCTTAGAAATTCAACAATATTTTTTTTAGATTTGCAAATAAAAGATTTGATATCTTTGATCAATGATATCTCACTTGTAAATAGTATTTTTCTATTAAATAAACTACATTTTTGAATAGAAAAATAAATTAAATACTTTTCCTTTTAAGTAAGAAATTTAATTTAGCAAATTCTAATCTTAGAGCTGAGAAATCTTTAATATTCCTTGTAATCTTCTTCATATTCATGCCTTTAATTGGCTTTAGATAATTCATTGAACTGAAGTGATGAAGTTCCTTTATTAATAATTTGCCCCAAATTATCTTTTAAAAATGCATTTGTGGCAGGGTTCCAAAGAGAAAACCATAACCCAAAAGTATCGATTGAAAAAAAAAATGTATGCATGATGATCATATAGCAGCTTCAGGAAAATAACAACCTTTGACTTCTAACCATTTTCATTTTCTTTAATGTTTGGGAAGTTCTTTTACTGCTACAGTAAACTCCTTATTTTATAACATCAACAAGATATATATATGTTTTAGATTTATGTTTTTCTATAATGCATGACATTCCCTTTTGCTTCTAGATTTTCTTTATTGGCCTAAATAGGCTCAAACTAGAAGAAAACCAAACTTCTTTACAGGATTCTTTCTAATAACACGAGTTAACATGCTTATTGTATTCTGCATTCTTATTCCACAGCGACTTGCCAATTCTAGGCCATTGTTTGCAGGGTAAAGAGGATAAAGTGAACCGATGGAAGAAAAAAAAAAAACCACCATACATCCATCATTATTGATCTTGCCAAAAAAAAAAAAAAAATTGCATTATGAACATAGTATGAAAGAGGATCATAGCAAGGACAATTGTTGGGCATTACATCTCAAGCGCATGTTCGAAGCAACTATACTTGAAGGACACTTTTGAATATTCAAGAGGTTAAAGGAATGAAAATGAGAAGCATTAGATTTGGTGACAATGTTTCGTGAGTGCCTAATAGAGCTAATTAGGTAAAAATGATAAAAATAATAAATAAATAAGTAAATTAGTTGAGAAGATTACTTAATCCAGAAGATGAAAACGATTTTGTTAATTGATTTTAATGGGCTTAATTCCAAAAATCGGAGATACCTGTTACCAGAAGGTTAGCAAGAGTTTCAAGAAGGATTGCTAGGATATGTGTCGTCGTTTTCCTTTATGATTCGAGGACTTCGGGACCATTGATAAGAGGGGGTGTATGTAGTGCCCACTCTAGTTTCCTGACCTTAATATGACATTATCTTAGACACTTTATTCCTTGAGGACCTCATGTTGAGGATCCGGACACATGACACTATTATTAGCGATTGAGATATTCATGGTTGTGATGTTTATGAATGCTTTCCATTGATATTATGATAGCATGAATGGTTATGTATCTTATCCATCAGTATTCTGATGATGGCAACATAAAATAGTTAAGTTGGTCTCTATTTGAATTTATGATGAAGGTAGTAAAGAATATGTGTGCGCTCTACTAAAAGCATAATGATGATAAATTGATGGATAGGTATATTTCTACGATGTTACGATGTTGATAGCTTAATGAATATGTATGTTTCCATTGATGATTATTGATGATAGCCATGAGGAATGTGTCCCCTATGTTACCTACTTTCTTTAGTTCAGACTTACAATGGACAATGAGGTGAATGACCAGGAATTGATAATGATGCTATTATGATAATGACTAACATTGAGAAACCTTGTTACTGATGATTATTGAGTATGGTAGGAAACCATCAGAGGCACTCACATATGACATGTCGACGACACCTGGTTTGATGAAAATTCATATTATTTTACCTTTTAAAGTCTAAGTCGATCTTGAAATCTGCCATATATGTTTAACTATATTATGATGATATGTTAATGGTTGCAGGCACAGATTAGTTGCTTGACCGAATGACCCACGTATGGGTGATGGGGTTGTACAAGTGGATGGAACTACATGGGAGGGGTGGGACAGAGTCCCTGATCTCACCCACTAGCACTCCCGCCGTGACTTGGGCTGGAAGGGTTGAAACACCTTTGCCTTGAAGATCATGATGCCATGAGGGCAGGTCCCAAAGTTGGGTCGCTCATGAGGAGTTTACTGGGGGGCACGCATCAAGGCAGATTCCTTGATCCCCGGCACCATTAGTCTCACTATAGCAGGCAACAATAGAAATGTTACTGTTCTATGACGTTGCACTATACTTTCCCCTCGTAGTCACTGGATGCTTGAAGGGAAAGTGGTGTGGCACCCTTGGAACTTCAGAGGAAATTCTTGAAGGGCACGACCAACTTGGCACCCTTGGCATCACAATTAAACTATTAGGTGTGGCACCCTTGGAACTTCTACGGAATTTCTTGGAGGGCACAATCAGGCTTGGCACCCTTGGAATCATTAAAAATAAATAATAATAAATAAATATAAGTAAGGAATGAAAACTAGGTAAAATTACATCAAGGATAAATGATGATTAGAAACCAAGGTAATTAAATCAAAAATAAAACTTGGAATAAGGAGGATCATAGGAAGAAATAAATAGAGTACCTTAAAAATTCTACCCTCCCCATGTTGGAAAATGCTGGTTGGATTAGGTGGTTTAATTAGATAAAAGGGGAAGACAACATATTGTAAGGATAAAGATAATCTAAAACGCAATTAGACTAAATTAATAAAAGAGGAAGGTGAATTAAAATAATAAAATAAATTAAATTTAGAGAAATGTAGAGAAGCTCCATGTGGCATCAACCAACATAATAATATCCCTCTAAGAGATAACCTGAGTTAATTTAGGAAGTAGATTGGGGATAAAATCTTGACTCATTAATTTACTCCAAGTAATAAACACAATTTAAGGAATAAAAGGGGGGGAATAAAGTGACAACTAGGAGAAAAAATAGGAATCTTGTGAGTTGAGGAAAATATTAGTTTTAAATAAAAAGTTAAGTAAATATTTTGGGTGACCCTTGATGAGAGAATGACACATGGGTAGGTGAATAATCAAGTTATTAAATAAATAT
>APFE031594907.1:211730-222892 GCA_000404065.3 Pinus taeda | reverse complement strand
TAATTATGCATGACATGCCAAGTGTCACCTATGAGGACTCCTATAAAAGAAGGGGCAAGCCATGAGAGAAGGGACTTTTGGGAACCCTATTGTTGAATGGATGATATGATGTCAAAGCAGTGACTACGAAGCTATAGTGAGTTTGGTGAGGTAGAGGATTTCTTTTTAGAGAGGGGACTCTTGAGCTAAGGTTGATCTCCTCTGCCAGCTAGATTCTTCCTCCATTGTACAACCCCATTGCAGCTCAGGGGTCCGCGGGGAAGAAGAATACCGAAGGAGTAGGCTAGGAGGTTAACCGGTGGGTCTCGTTTTCTGATCACGTGCATCATCATACACTCGCAGAAGTGACCGGAAACAAGGAAATACCAGCGACAACAGAGCAAGTGGAGTCTCGCCTCTCCGGTGTACGGTACATGTGTATTTCGTTACTACTTGACCTTAGATTAAAAGTATAAAAATGTGGTGTTATGTTCCTGAAATGAGCATCAGCGATGTGTGTGTTGATTGAATTGAAATCTCAATGTGTTTATGTTCTGGTCATATTTGTTGTTTTAAAAAGAAAAAGAAAAAAATGAATAGCAAAATCGGGTCTTTACAACATGGAAGCAGTATTAGAGGATAATGATCTAAAGGACTTCATTGATCAGTAAGTCCCCAAGCCAACTGATGCTACTCAATTGGCGGAATGGAAGAAATGTGTGGCTAGAGAAAGGAGAATCCTTCTGGAGGGAGTTCGAGACCACATAGTCTCAAGTCTCCATGGGAAGAAGACACCATTTTCAATGTGGAAAACATTGAAATATTTATACCAGAATAGTAGCGATTAGAGGAAGTTGGTGTTGAAAGACAAGCTTCGGAAGATCAAGTGTGAAAAGGGTGACACGATCTCTGTGTATCTAAACAAGCTCACCACATGTAGGTATGAGCTTGGAAGTGTAGAGATAAAGACAGTTGATGATGACATGGTGAGTCTTACACTCCTCGGCCTTCCTGAGAACTGGCATAACTACCAAGACTCGGTTAATGGAAGAGATAAACTACTAGATTGGGAATGACTTTGGTTGGATCTCATGCAGGAGGAGATAAGAAGAAGCACCAGAGATGGTTCTTCATCCATGGAAGATGAAGAAAACTATGCCTTAGCAAGTAAGGTGAAGAAGGGGAAGGAGAAGGATTCTCTTTCCCAATCCAGTTCTTCCCAAGGTGGGAAGAAATTTGACAAATCAAAAGTTCTATGCTTTTGTTGTCATGAGGTGGGCCATTTTTCTACAAATTGTCCACTGAGGAAATCCAAGAAGGGATCTGCGGAAGGATCAGAAGGTGAGGCATTGGCCTCACATTTCGAGTTGGATTTCATGCTATTCACATGCATGGTTTCATCTATGTTGGGAAGTGGTTGGTTTCTTGAAAGTGGATCTTCTTTCCACATGATTGGCGAAAAGAGTTTGTTCATTACTTTGGAGGAGAAATATCTCCAGTTACTCAGAGCGATGGGTAATGATGAAAAGTATAGTGTCTCAATTGTAGGCATGGTTATTTTTCAGAGGGAGCATGGAGCTCACATTACCTTGACCAATGTCAAGTATACACTAGGATTGAAGAGAAATTTGGTGTCGATCGCGATGTTGAAGGACAGAGGCTATGATGTAGTCTTTAATAAGGGAAAGGTTTTCATCAGACACATCATCACTCGACAGGTGAAGCGGATCAGTTCGCACGTCAAGAACTTGTATGCTCTTGAGGTTTAAGATGCATACAAAGCCTTGAGGAGCAAGGCAACTGATGGAGACTTGGTGATTGAGAGGGAGAGTACATTACCTCTCAAACTGCAGCACCAGACAAAGTCTCAAACAAATATGGAGGAGCCACGATTGGTGAAGCAACCTCAGGAGGTTGTGTTGTAGCCACAACTGGGGAAGCCGAGAGGAGACAAAGTGGAGGCATCCACCCATGAAGAGACCTCCAATAGGGGGAAATTTCAAGTCAGGTGGGTAGAGGGATCACATGCATCCATACCTCTAGGTAGGAGGTGGGGTGATGTGGAGTGATCATCCCAAGAAGGCTAGAATAGGTGCAGGATCCTTGAGGTACCCAACCTCTTTGATTCGACTTTGCTACAAGAGCCCTGACAAGGAGTAGCAGGATTGGCTAACTGGGTAGAGACAGATGCGGATGGAGCAACAAAGAGAGCTATAGTGCAGGAGTCTCAAGACAATGTAGAGCTAGTAGGCTGCAACAATGTGAGAGGCACATGAGTGTTGCACTAGTGCAAGATGGCACAGAGAGGTGTGAAATGGTGCAAGATGCATGGAGTGTTGCAGCAACTTAGAGATCAGAGAGGGAGAATTTGTCAGCAGCATGTAGAGCTTTAGCATCAAAGTATGTTTCTAGCCCAAGAAAGAGGTTAGTTGGGAGTTTTTTTTGTTTCTAGAGTCGCTAGGGCAACCACACTTGGTAGAAGTGTTGCTTGTAGAACATTCCAAAGGTACAGGATTGGGTTAGAGTTGAATGCCTTTCCTGTTGAGAGGGAGTGTTGAAAATGACAACAAGAAATTCTAAAAATAGAAGCGCTAAAAGTAACACTGCTATAAATAGTAGTTTGGGTACCAGTGCTGGATTGAGCAACAGGGAATGAAAAATGGAAGTGCTAAAAATAGCATTCCTATTTTTAGCAGTTTGAGATGGATTCCAATTTTAGTTAGTCCCTGGACTAAAATAATGGAATAAAATTCGAATTTGATCTTAGCAGTTGTTTGTAAAATAATTAGTCAATTCATCTTGAGTTAAATATTTGTAGAAAATCAAACATGAAGTTTATGTGGGGACATGCAACAGGGTCTCCATTGATTGAGGAATTTATCCATCAGTTAAAGAGATAAGGATGAATTCTAATTTGAGTTGTAATTAGTTTGCTCAGTTAACTGAGTCAAGTCTAGTTAGATTGATTTAAATAGGTTGTTTAAATTAATGTCAATTCAATTAGTTAATGCATGCTTGCATATAACTGTTATTCTTCAGATAACTGAATATTATCTCATGAATAACTCATTCATGTCAGTTCAGACAGAGACCCAGTTGAGATCAGAGGAGGGAAAATGTACTATCAGTTGGATGGATTTTTTGTATAAAGGAAACTCATCCATGGAGAAGGATTTATCTCCTTTAGGATTGCGCAGTTGGATCAGAGGTTAGTGAGTGTATGAAGAGGCCAATTCACACAAGTGGCTACATTGGACCCCAAGGAAAATTGTGCAAAGAAATAGGAGGCTTGGAGGGAAGAGAAGAAGGTTTGGGAGGGGCCTTTTACTATCTATGAGCAGTAGAGGGATTGCAGAGAGAGCATGATAGCTTGTGAGCTAATTCTTTTTACAATCCAAACTATATTTCCACTTGTATGATAATATAGACTTGGAGTTTTAGGCTAAGGCTTTCCTCGGGTTATTTCTTCTATGTTATGTGTGATTGATTTCTCATTCTTAGTTATATGTGTTCTCTTGATCTTGCTCAATTTGATTAAGCTTCCGCAAAGTGTTGTAGAAATAGATCTTGTATTGTGTGTTAGTATATTGCATAATTTGTTGATCTATTGTGGGAATTTATACACAACCTCACTCCCTTGTGTCAATGCAAAATCCAACTAATTAGATGCTGAAATTGAAGATAATGTAGTATCTTGCTCACAAGTCACTGTATTGCAAATAGTAGAGCATAAGGGATGGTGAGGTGAAGAGGAAGTTTCCATAGGAACATCTTCTTTGACCAAATCAAATTCTAGATCTAGATCTTTGAAATTAAAATCTTCTTGAGAAACTAAAAGATCAATTTGTGCACTTGGGAATTCATCATAATATACTTCAATGGAGTCATCATCATCAGAATGATGGTTTCCCAATACTGTAGATTGATTAGGAAAATTGACTTCATTTTATTTATCACCGAGATTGGCAGACTCTAAAGAAGCCAAGAATGGAGGAACATCATTGTGACACAAATTACTCTGGAAAAGAGAAGAAATATTGAAAGAGCTTCACCTTTCTTCTCCTCCACCTATGAAATGTGACTTTCTTTCTCTTTATTGATACTTGGATTTGGAAGAGATTGATCAAGAAGATCAAGGGACAAGGGATCATAAGAAAGAGATAATAGAGGATGATAGGTATCCAAATCATATTTAAAACTAAATTTATGAGTGTTGATACCATCTTGAGGAATGGAAGGATTAGTATTCACCTACGGCTTCATGAACCATTCCAAGGTTTCATCCATCGGATCCAAATCATAGGGAGTAGTTGAAGGTGGAGAAAATGATTTAGTAATTAGATTTTTAGGTTTCCCAAATTTGACATCATCACAAGGAGGCACCCAAAGTATAATTGAAAAAGGAGGAGGACAATGAAAATAAGGAATAGTAGGTTCATTCTCTAAAATTATAGGTGTCTCATGGTTTACAAAAGTTGGGAGGTAAGAAACATCAGGGGGTTCAAGTTCACATTGCTTCGAGGAGATATGAACCAAACGCTCAAAATTTTATTTAAATAAATCCCAACGCATATCTTCTTTGGGAAATTTACAACATAAGTGAAGAAATCAATTAAACAAATCCTTAATTAATTCATTAGGGTTCATTCTTAGTTGATTAATCCTTTTAAGAACATCTTGGTAATCACACCTACCAAAGGCTTGATGAAGCTCCTTAAGGAATTGATCAAATGAATGGATGGAAGTGGATGGTAAGGTATGAAACCATCTATTAAGTTGATCAAACTTTAATTGAGACAAGTCATAAAGAGGTTCATCGGGGATTACAAGTTTATCATTAGATCTATTTGAAAAAACCCCAAGAGTATGATTTGGGGATGATTGATTTAAGATAAGAGATTCAAAATAAACTGAATGGGCACAACTTTTGATCCAGCCCTTCCTCTAGCGCCAACTGTTGACGGTGCTGGAAATCTATCAACCAAGGGGATCTCCCCTATGTGAACTCCCAATTAGACCTAACACCATTTGGGATAGGAGCCCTATCTAGAGTATTTTCCCAACCACCATAACTCTAATGTTTTCCTTATATGCAATGGATAACATAAGAGAGTATGCACATAACCTTTGAAATCATTAAGTTGACACGATGAAAAACCAATTGCAATGTGTAAAAGGGGACTTTCATGAGAGGGAAATAAAGAGTGAGTTTCTAGAAGGAAAGCAATAGTACTATCGCAAGAGTGTCACATGAGAGAAAGGAAAATTAATTACTTATGTAGTGAAATAGTACACATAGACACGATGATCATCAAATAAAATACAACACACATTCAACAAGATAAGTACCAAAGCCAATGAAGTAGTTCAATTTCTTTATTACATATGAACATAACATATACCATAAAAATCTAAATAATAGTCTTACAATATTCATGAAACATGCATGAAAATGTTTTGGCTTAGTGAGATTATGATTATTAAGTGAAAGATCCAAGTGCACATTTACAACAACAAGCCACTAGCCCCAATAGTGGAACATTGAGTCACTTCTTTCTTCTCCAAAGAATGATCTTCTCTCTTATGCTAAGCTAGAGAATCCAAGGATAGCTCTCCAAAGTCAATGACTCAAAAAATCCATTGCTTGAGTTATGAGGAAGTATTTATAACAAGAGGAATTACCTTTCATATCCTCATGAATCTTGAGATTCCCTCATGACTATTGGACTTCCAAGTGACTCTTGAGCCTCTCTCGTGACTATTGGACTTCTAATTGACTCTTTAGTCTACATATGGCTTTTGATACTCCACATGTGACTCTTGTACTTCCATACATTTACATTTATCATTTTATTAAAGTTTACATAATTATATCCACAATGATACGGAAAAATGCATTGACACATATGACACTATGATGACACTTGTACAAGCCATGACTTGGCAAACGATGACTTAGATATTCATGATGATATGTCCAGGCCAATATTGTCTTCTTTTTGCTTCCTTAATATCTTCATGGAAGGTCTTGCATGTGCTTCATCTTCATCCTCTAAGGGGATGATTGATATGGAGTCTTCATGTGAGCCCAATATTTGATCTTTTACCGTAATCTAGTGTCCCTTCATCTTCTTGCTTGATGAATTCTTCATGGTTCTTCACAAGTGTCTTCTCATATAATATCCTAAGAATCCTCCTTGAGAATTGTCTTATAATGTCAAAATACAATAGGTAAACATGGAATTCAATCATGAAATGACAACATTACTCTAGAAAACTCCTTGTCTATTTGTTTTTCCATGGAATGCATTAATTTATTTAGAGCAAGGTACTCGACCAAGGAGGACTCTAAACCCCACTATAAAACAACCACCATGATAAATGCTTTCAGAAATCCACCTTTTAGAAATCCAAGGAACAATCCTCCACCCTAGCCATCAAGAAACTGTAGATAAAACCATCCCACCTTCCAGCTAATAGGGAATTGAGAGGCCATTGTTCCTCACCTAATAGAAAATTCTTCATGCCATCTTTCCAACCGAAAATTGATTTCTTCCTACTTCTATGTTTCTCTTTTTCTTTGAGATACGCTCTCTTAACCTCTAATTCTTTGGTTATCCTTCTCTTTTCAAAACCAACACTAGACTTCAGAAACACGTTCTCCTCACATATATGGTTGTTCAAAATATTTTTCCCTTTTTCCCTTGTGCAATCCTTCAGAAAGTTACATTTGTCTGCCAAAATATTTCTAGCCTATCAAAATGGTGCCACCTTTTTGTATGTCCTCCAAGTTGTTTGCATTGGTTAATTCAATTAGAGTGGATGGCCAACACACTTTATGAGCTAGAATCTTGCCCATTTTTCCTTTTAAAATTAATTTCCTTGTTTCCTTGTTTACTGCTGCAACGGAGCATATTTTTTTCCTCTTCTACTAGTTGATAAGAAAATAAAAAATTTCCCTTTTGTACAACTATCAACTACCATCAGCTAGTTTATATTTCTTTCTATAATGAAACCTTAAAATATTCTAAGCAAGTAGCCCCCTCATCTTTGGAATATGTGTCCCTTTGACTCAACCCATTTTTTTATTAAATATTTAAATTTTATAAATTTGTGGAAAATAACTAGGGTTTTCACATGGGAATCCCAGATAGGTAAAACATAAGTCCTATATAACCTTTCCTAGGCACATAAAGGGTAAATTAAACCCTCTATTGACATTACGGTGAACACCCTCCAAAATTTTGCCTGCACTTGAATTTTGGAGCCTACTGAGGATCTTACAATCTATCGTTCCATATTCACTTCATGGTCGATTGATGGTTTCGTAAGTGTTTGAGTCTTCTTCTCAAATTTTAAGTATCAAATTCACTTGCTCACACATGTTATATCTTCAATGAATTCACAAGTAGACAAATGTTTATGCAAGCTCATACAGGCATTGTGAAACTCTTGAAGGTAAGGCTTACACAATCCCCAATGATAGTGAGTATGCAATCCATAAGAACAATGTACTATGAAGCACATGTCAACATTAATTTCACACTCTCCATTGACAATATTCCCCACTTCTATTGCAATTGTACTTCTATTTCGGTGAGTTTTCTCTACTATCACTTTCATGCCACTTTGTTTTCATAAGTGTCACTTTCACATTCACGACTGTCGCTTTTTATTGATTTTACTTTAAAATGTGTCATTTTTATGTTATATTCACTTTAACATGTGTTTCTTTCACTTTCTTTAACCTTTACAAGTGTTGTTTTCACTTTTTTCTTACTTTGACAAGTGTCGCCTTATCGTTAGAGAAGTGTTGCATCTAGTCAAAGGGAGTCATTTGTACATTCCTGAAGGGAAGTTATGATGCATTCTATTGCACTACTATGTTATATCCATCATAAATACATGATTAGATGCATTCCCCAAGTCTTCAGAATTATTTCACTAGGGTCATCACTTGTGTCGCAAAGTGTATCTGAAGTGTCATACTTGGAGGTAAGTGTTGTTCTGTCATCATTTTAATGGGGACATGTTGATTTTGGGTGGTAAATGCTTCATTGTCAAGTGGTTGATCATTTATAAGTTTATGATCATGTTCAATTCATGTTCTAAGTCCCATATCTTTGCTCTCTAGTCCCACACTTAGACATTTTCCGAAGATGATCCTTCTCCAGTCAATATCACCATGCCTTTATCACCATTTTTAGAATAAGAAATGCATCAATATTCCATATTAAAGGGTGGATATTTGTATCTCTAGGTTATCTAGTTTATGTTGGTTGGTGAACAACTAAAGGGTGGATGTAACAAGCCTCTGGATTCCCTATGCTATTGTTGATTGCTTAAATAGTTAGTGGGTGGAGGTTGGAGAACCTTTGGAATCCATGCCTCAACTACTAGTTAGATTTTAATCCATTAAGAGAAAGTCCCCTCTGTCTCTAGAATATGGCTTGGGGGTGATAGTGTTGAGTAAGATATGGCTACAACTTGTCTATGATTGGGTGGATAGTTTTTGTCCCAGACTCAGTTTTCCAATTTCATTTTAAATTCAAGACAAGTGAAAATATATTTATCATATTCCATGAATTTTATGTATAGATTGTTACGTTAAATTTGTTATTGTTTTCATGAATGGTACATGTTTCTCCTATGATCTCTTGTTATTAAAAGAATGAGGTTATGATAAATATAAGAATAAGAAAGTAGATAAATGGTTCCTTATGATTGTGGATTTTCACTAATGTTCTCTATGTAGGGAAATACACACACACACACACAATAGTGTTGTACGCATAGGATAAATACCCTTGTGTTGTTGGTGTCAGTAAACACTATGGGAAAGTTTAACAAATTGTGTTAAACTGATTAAATGTTGAGCTAATTTTATACCATCTAAATGTGTGAAGCTTTTTTTATCCTATGTGGATGGAATATTGATGCATTTCTTATTCTAAAAATGGTGATAAAGGCATGGTAAATGATTATGAATGTGATTTTATGCACTATTGTACTCCTTTTGCAATGAAAACGAATAAATCTAATCCTAAAAGTGGTCTAAATGTTGAGTTCACCTGCAATGCAATATGACAACATTCTTATAATGTATGGTATAGGAAAAGTCATTCCGTTTGACTGAGTAGCTATGTATGGCTACAAGAATTTCTCATGGTCCTTGAATGCTTGGCTACATGTAGTATATAGTTGTATATGAACACATATATACATGTATGAATTTGGTGGAAGTTGTTAATCATATCATTATGTTATGCTGATTTGTTTAATGAGGAAAATGTGCCTCTCTGTAATCATGCATACTCCTCAATATGTTAGAGGCCATGATTAGCTGTAATTTTAATCCATAGAGTGCTTATGGGGTGGAGAACCTGATTTCGATAAATTAACCTATAAAATTTCAACATGCCTATGTAACTAATTATACTAAGTGCCAAGAATAACACTTAGGTTGAATGCTGAATACTTGGATGCAACGATATATATATATATATATATATTATAATAATATATATATAATATAGATATATATATATATATATAGATATAGATATATGTCACTGATCATAATGAGTAGTTCGACGATACACATATATATGTATGATTGTGAAGTTGGGTCTTTAGTGAGATCATTGTGAAAATGTAGGTATATCATAATACACTATCGTACCATGAAATGGTGAACTTGGGTGTGGGGATAACCCTTTTGCACATGGTCGGAATGTTGCTTGAAAGAAGGTCTAAAGAGAGGAGCTAAGAAGGTGCCAAATACACCACTTATGGGTGACGAGTGATGATACAATCATAGAATTGTAGGCATTAGCCCTAAGGGCCAAGCCATTGAACCATATAACCATGTATCATAATCGAGGGTGAAAACTTAGGCTCGTAACAGTTGGTGGAGATTTATTTATGATATTGACAGCTGAGGACAATAGCGCTAGTACTAGGTCCTGTGACATTAGAAAGGGGGGGGGGGGGGGGGGGGGGGGGGGGGGGGGGGGGGGGGTGGGGTGGACACTGTTGAGTATGACATAAAATGATTAGTCATGAGGAACCATTCTATTTTTGCCTAGAATATTGAAGTGCAAGTAATATAGCGCTACCCCCCCACCACCTAGCCCAACATCAATGAGAGAGGATGCACTGGAAATTTTGAATTATTGGTCATTGATTTGAATATTTGACATGGGTCATTGGATGGAAAAGGGATGTAACTATATATGTGTTTGTGTGTGGACAATAAAACCACATGAAATGGTGGAGGGCTAATGCAAAGTACAAGGCATTGAGGTACACTATGTGACCAAGTGCCACTGGATTCCCTAGAGCCTCCACCACATGGAAGTGTTGTGACATGACACGTGGAAAGAAAAAAGAGGTGGCACATTTGAATTAATAATATTTTATAAGGCACTAACTTGTAATTCTAGAGTCCAAATTCGAGACAATTGATATCACTAGAAAAGTCTTATTGAGACAAATACAATGGAAACATCCAAACTGAGTTCTAGAAACTTGGAAGAAGTAAAAAAAAATTACCCCGTTTCTCTAATTGTACTAGGGAAGTTGGGTTAGCATAGTAAATACACTACTAAGGGTATCGGGGTGTGTTTACAGGTGGTATCAGAGCTTCCAAGTTCAACCCTTGAATTGGATGGGCTCTATTATAGAAGAAATGTGGAAAAGGGTTTCATATCTATAACTTTTGGAATAAGTTGGTGCCCTATTACAGAATTAACAAAGCAGTAGGCACAATGCATGGATCCTTGGAGATGAATGGAGCTCTAACTTTGAGTATTATAACTTGATGCGAACATATTGGTGCATTAACCATGGAATTTATTGAGGATTGTAGACTAATGGAATGGTTGTTTGTTTGATCAATAAATGAAATGGTATTATATGTCATTTCTATTAGGAATCTTGTAAATATGGACAATTTATTATTGTGACAATGGATGTGTGTTGGTTCTTTAATATTGGTAGAATTGCTTACAAGGGTTTGTGTATAAATTTTTGAAGAGTACTTGCACTATTGGTTAAGTGGTGTATTCTTACACACTTGGAATAAGTGTGCATGTCAATGCTCCTATGATATGAGGTACATGGGGAAATCCATGTGTTTTTTGTAGCCTGGATAAGATGGCTTGCTTCTAATCAAATGTGTA
>APFE031594907.1:172465-211673 GCA_000404065.3 Pinus taeda | reverse complement strand
TATATATAGGGATGTGAGAGTGTTGGGCCCCATGTTTTTCATATTTTTCTTACTTTATATCTCAATTTTCATATAATTTTCTAAAGTATTTTGTGAAATTAAATCATGTTAATGAGTAGAGTAGGGACTTTAGTAGTATTCTATATGTATTTATCATTTTATTATTTTTAGAACGAATTTGATTAATAAAAATCTATTTCTAACAAACAAATCCTCGATACTGACAACAATCTATTGGCTCATTGATATTTGATATTATTTCCTGGAATAGTCGGAGAATATTGTGCAAGCCTCAAATTGTTCCACCCTATTTGGAACTAGTCAGTTGAGGATGAATATCGACCTAGATTCTAGGATTCATTAATATCATTTTGTTGACGGTGTTTGACCTGCCAACATTTAGGGGATCACCCCAGTATGAAGTCCCAACTAGACCTCACACTATTTGGTGTGGGAGTCCCATCTGGTATGATGGCCCAGTTGCCATTGTATTAAGGATTTTCCTCAACTCTTGCTTGTCATCACAGGAGAGTGGTACTCTTTGTCTTCGAGAAGTGAGGTTCACGTGCCTGGTGAGTGTAAGTACACTGTGTCAATGGTTCTTTCACTATGAGGGGAAAAAGGTGAAGGCGAATTACAGGTTGAAAGGGATCAGTCCCCACTCAGCTAGGAACACACAACACAAAGGACATACACAGCTTCCGACTGAGCAGTCCGCTTGGATGTTACAGTCACAACATACAAGGTAAGATAACACATAAAACACTCAAGGATTAGTCTGAGACGAGTGAAATAGATGTTACAACAAGTTTCATGTGAAAGGTATCTTTGATGTCTCGTAGAGAAATCGACATGAAAGGGACAACATTAAAATCATATACAACACATTTCCATTAATAGATTATGCATTACAACAAATGAATTAGTTTAGATGCAGTACACATGGTTAAAGAAGCATGCATTACAAGTGTTAAAGATTAGTCTTACAACAAATACAATACATGTGTGAAAATGTGTTGTCCTGTTGACAAGCTTCTAAATTAATCGAAAGTTCCAAGACACATCATTACACCATACACCACTAAACCCATCATTGGGGCGTTGGAGCCACTACTTACTGCTAAAAAAAAAGATTACAAACTCTCTTGGCTATGTGGGAGGAGCTGAGGTGAAAAGTCATTTCATGTATAAATGAGGGGGGTATTTACAGCCAAGGGTGAAACTGACACTTATGGCTATTCGACTACCCTCATTACCATTCGACTTCCATGACTTTTTAACTTACATGACTCTATGTTCAACAAGTGGGTCTCTTGGACTTCCATGTTACATCAAATTGATTGATAACAAGCCCATAATGGAGATGTTGGCAACATGACTCATGACTTGACTCGACAAGATTTGACATGACAATGCTGGTACATCTGTGCTATTATTGGAGTGCATGTCGAGCTACAATGTTGTTGAGTGATGGATGTCTTCATCGTGTATCATAGCTTCACCTCCGCATAGTGAAGTGCAAGGAGTCTTCGATGGTACTTGATTTTCTTGATGAAGCTTTAGCATGTTGTTCCTTTCTTTCATGCTGGAAGGCTTGACAAGTTCACTTGCTTGCGAAGGTGCATGTTCGTCGCATTTGTTCACTTGACATGCTTCGTTCGTTTGTCCATTGGTGAACCTATCTATCTACATGTGCTCCCTTTGTTCATCCCATTCGTCATCTTGACATCTTTGTTGGTATACCTATACTTGTAGTCACTCGTGACAAGAAGACATCAAATCATCAGCAATTATACAAGAGAACACAATTGCACAGTATAAAGGGATGGGAAACTCCCTGAACAATGGGTCTGCCCGAATACAATATATTATACAACTTTACAATGTTTACAAAGATTTACAAGTATACTTGGGAAACACCAAGTTTCATACTTAGCCAATTTTACAACTTGCCACACCTTCGTGTGTCAACCAAATTCCCTTGCCCGAGTTGGGTAGGTGTGCCCTCACATTGACCACCAACCACTCCTCAACTGAACTTCATTTCGACAGGCGCGTGACCTATCAGAGTCACCCTTCACACTTTCGCATGGCAAGCGTGTTATAGATATTTTTGGGTGCTGCAACCTCAATCATAAATCTCCATAAACTGAGGGCTCCTAAGTCCCTAAAAGTGTTGCTTCACTACCTAAAGGAACAAGGTCAGCTGATTACATCATCTCCCAGAAGTTCTCCACTAAAAACTGCTCAGAAATGGTCAAAACTATACCATACTAAATACCCAGTGCAGAGGGTGCGATGCATATCACCTTCCCAGTGTAAAGGGTGTGATGCATACTGAATGGCCCCTCTGTAGGGTGCGATGGGTGAGAATGGACAAATGGCAGGGAAAATTTGCGAGGTGAAAGATCATGGAATCTTCCAGAAGCTTCCCCTCTGACACTTGCCTCTCTGTTTTCGACCAGAGATGAGTAAGAGATCATCAGTCTCCAAGTGGAATCAAGAACTATCAGAGAGAGTACACTAATAAAGACCCCAGAAGATGACTCAATCCCTACAATCATCTATATATGGACCCCTCATCACAGACACCCAGAGGCTGGAATCTTGTATCTTGTAGAGAAGTGTTGTTGGTTTTTAGGTGAAACTTCATAGTGTTGGGCGATCTAAGCTTTACTTGAGGTGAAGAAGGGCTTTCTTGTTGGAGGATGATGCTGGGTAAGAACAATTGGTTGTAATCCTCTTGCTTTTCTTGATATTAATAAAGCTATTCAAGTTTTCCTCCATATTCTTGTATGTTTGATTGTATATGCATTTGTATGGTTAATACATATCTGGTCCTGTGTTATTTATGAATATAGATCTTTGTTCTTCGATAGTAGTATGCTGCTTTGATTCCACAGGTGCTCTTTGAAGCTGGGCAAACGAAGAAGAAGTGGCAAAAATCTATCAGGGAGGAGAGGAATCAAGTAAGGAACCAAGCGCAAGACTAAGGTTGGTGTCCTTTGTTCCACTCTTATCTATTTTCATAAGGAAAATGAAAGTAGTCTTTACTTGTTTTTTTCTAAGATAGCTACCAATCTTAGTGGGAATAGCAGCTCCGAGTGGACACTATTCCCGGTAACAAAATGGCGACTCCACTTGGGAGCGAAAAGATTGTTTGTTAGTCTATCTTTTTTTTTTATAAACTTACAGACGGAGCCTGAAGTCAAGCCAGCTAGCCTTCAAACTGCATTTGTTATACAAATGCAAAGTAGATCAATGCTGCTTCAGTCTATCTCCGGGTTTTGTTTATAAATTGAACGATCGATCTACAAACATTCTAATTGCCCTAACTGGTGGCTCTAGTAACCTCCTTAGATCAACCCCTGTGATTTACCTAGTTAAAAGTCTCACACTGGTATCATTGCACCCTCCCTTCAAGACAGTCTGTATGCATCGCACTTCCTGTGTGCTGTAGGTACGCTACATACTGGATTCCCTGTGTGACAGGTGCGATGGTCAGGGAAGGTTAACTTTACCTTCAGACTTTGGTTTTTTCTTCAATATTTTTAGTTCTATTCAGGAGTTTTGTTGTCTGTGGTCAGTATATCTCTATGAAAACCCCCTTCTCTTCCATCATTCCACCTTTATTATGCAAAGAACTGTAAGTTTCTTTATGTATTGTGCGCCATTTTCAGTTCTCTTTTGCAAAGAAGTAGCGTAGTCGAACTGTCGTTTCTTAATCTGAAAGTGTCGTAAGTGTCGTTTTCAGTTATAGAAGAGAATCCCATTGTTCTTGATAGTCAATTGTATTGTTACTCTTGTATATGATTTGAATTAGTAGTTTTTAAAGTGTCATAAAATAGTTTTCATTTCAAAATCGCAAAGTGTCGCCCTTATCTTCACTTCATTTTGAAAAGAAATTTGTTAAGTATTGTCACTTTGAAAATAATTCAGATTTTCTCTTAGCTTTCTTACTGTCATTTATACATTAAGAAGGCTGAAAACAAATACATGCATGTGCATTTGCATTTAGGCTGCTTGGTTTGATTTAGGACAGTGCATTTAGTGTGTGCTCTGTGCTCTTTGTTGAAAAACTCTCAACTTTCTTTCCTTAGTAGCTAGGATTTTCATTGCCAAAATAAGATTAAACAGTGGTTTATCATATTAGATTGCATTTTAGGAATTGTATACACATCACGCGGTGAACTTGAAAGGCAAATTTTTAAACAAGATCAACTATAAAATAAATTTAATGAATCTAAAAATGCTTTGGAACCTAACGCATAACATCTAGAAGTCTAGGCTAGAGACATATTCTGGCGTCGTAAAACCTAGTAACTGTTGTTTTCATTGCTGGTTGGGTGATTCCTCCACTCTGAGACGACAAGTGCCAGTATGAACTTGTGCTCCCACGTACCGTCGAGTATATATTGGGAGACCACAATAGGCTACATCCTTTATCCTTAGGAAGCCATGTCTACCTCCCTATCGATCACAATGCACTGAACACAGCATTCGGGAAGATTGACTACCGTACCGTAAAAATTATTCTGCAGTTTTGCGATTGGTTTGGTAATCCCCTCTGCCTAGATTTCCAGAGAAGTCTCTTTCGTTCCTTTTCAGACTCCTTAAAAGAAAAGGTCCATCTGAGCACTTGTCACTTCAAGCACATTAAAAATCGAAGGCGACTAGAGTCATCTTTTGTTTTTTCTCGATTCTTTAAAATTGAAAAAAGAAGTTGTGTCAAAGCGTCTAAAATTTATTTTATTCGAAATAACATCACAAGTTCCCTCGTTGGTCTTTAGGTTGAGAAAAATGGAGTCTACCAATTAAGGATTTCCCCTTGGAGGAAATCCTAGTCCTTTCTCCTCTTGGGGAGATGTTGGTGCACCCCATATGGCCACATTGTCACTTCCACGGTTGACGATTGGTTTGCCCGTATGGCTTTTCTCTACCTCAATTGTTCAGAATACCGTAATTCCTTAATAGTCAAGTCAGCAACTAGATGATACTAGATTTTCCCCCCAACCTTCTACTTCTTCTGTTTCTCCCTCTCCTCCTTCCTCTTCGCTTGATAAAGCTCGTAAAGCTAAAGATAAAGTAACTGAGAAGAAGAAGAAGCGGAAAGAGAAAAAAGAAAAGAAGAAGAAAGAACCAAAAGCGAAAGCGGGCAACTATGCGTCATCTAGTGAAAATCCTCACACCGCACTGTCTAAACCTAAATCTCCATGTGTCATTTGTAAAGGAGACCACTATCATCGAGATTTTCCTTGTATCCCTTGGATCTTAAGGGACTGATCTCCTCGTTTGCACAATCCGGTGTCGTCAACCTCTGATGATCATGTTGAAAGAACACCATCAACCAGTGGAAGTGAAGTAACTGGACAGAAAAGGAATCACAAATTTCCTTGTAAATTGTGTGAAGGCGATCATGTCGTCCATCGTTGTCCCTTCCTAGACGAAGCTAAAAGAGTTTTGGATGACCGTCCTACTTCACCTCTACGGCTCCCTCTTGGATATAAGAAACTCTTGCCGAGTCCACCACTGGTTGAAAATCCAGCTGGCACGCCATTTTGGTCGGCCAAAATGTCTATCATTGAAAATGAACCCTCTGAATCCATACCAGATGAAATTCAAAAGGTCGAGGTGGCAGTTGACTTGGTCTTGCCTTCAGAATGTTCATGTTCGAATGATACCGTCACTGAAGAGAAAGAGAACGACACCGTTCAAATTCTTTTCGTAAACACAGACTCCAATGAACTTGGGGCAGTCTACCCATTCCTTTACCGTAAGAAGGAAGTTCATCAGAGTCATATCCGGCCATCTATTCGGTCCCACCTCCAAGCAACCTAGTCGTTTCCTTCAACTGGAATCTACTAGGCAGACCCCATTTACCAGCTAGTGTACCATTCCGAATCATTGTACAAGCTTACAGAATGGTCATGGCTAGTACCATCATGGATGAAGGGGCTTCTATGAGTATCCTTTCCTCAACTGCTTGGAAAGTGCTTGGTTCGCCATCGCTTTTGCCTGAAATGATAAATCTGACAGGCTTTGACAAAGGAACCAGTCAATCGTTAGGGATCCTTCCCAATGTGCCCATTACTTTGATAAGGAAAACCATTCACATGAACGTGATGGTAGTCCAAGGACCCCTGGATTATAATCTACTCCTTGGGCGTGACTATATTTATTGCATGGGAGCCATTGTCTCCACACTCTTTAGAGTAATGTGTTTTCAACACGAAGGCAGAATGGTCAAGCTCGTAGACCAACTGTCATTCCCCGGTTCACACATAGCAAATAGTCAAATGCCATCCCTAAATGGTCTTTTCACACAAGGAATGTCTCATTGATCTCCAGTCCGTCCACCTGATGAGCGCGAGTGATTCAGGAGGATATGACTGAAACTCAAGGAGCATGCACCCTGGTCTGTTTCAGCAGGAAAACCTTGGGTATAGAGTAGGTTTCCGTGGAGGATATATGACTAGTGTGACACACCCATCCATTTAGGAAAATGGGATTAGATTGGAATAAGATTCCCTCGTCAAAGTTATGTGAGTGGAGGCAACTGTGCCACTCACCTTTGTCTATTTCGGTACAAATCGCCAAGGAAGCATTTTGTTTGCGACGCGGATGGAAAGCTTTCATATGGTAACCTGGGAATTTTTCGCTATACCTGGGGGCATGCAAACCGTTTCGCATGCAAGCGAAGAGTGACCATTTATTTTTTAAATTTGTAGGACCTCTAACCCTTTAAACTTGTAAGGTTGGTCGTTTCCTACCTTCCATAAAGAAAGGATCTGGGGCAAATCTTTAAAAGGTGCAAGCTCCATAAAAAATGGCATCTTAGATGAGATATCCTTATTATATGATTAACACGAGCAGTTTTGATGCGGAATTCAAGCTCTTTAAAAAATAAACATAAGCAACGAGCAAATGTTTCCCCAGAGTTTAAGCTCATTAAAAAATGAACCAATTTTCCGGTAAATAACCATTGTGAATGCATTGTCATCCGCTTTTGAGCCTTCGTCATGTTCTCATCATCACCTCCACTCTGTTTTTTAGCCGATCATTCACCTCCATTTGATTGTTTACCCTTTCGAGGAACATTTGCGAAGAGTGATTCTATTAGCCATCCTTGTGACACTGCTGTGATTGGAAAATTCCAAACCTTACCTGGAATCAGTTGCTACCCGAAATCATCACTCGTTCCTAGAAAAACGAGTCTCCTTTAAGCTCTTTTCAACTTACTCGTAAAATATGAAAAGATTCTTGAGCAATTAGCCTCTCCGGCTCATTAAAGTCATCGGAAGTGCTATCCCTCCTCTAGATTTTAATCTTTTTGGACTTGAGGGATTATTACACAAAAAGATCAAGCGCTTGTCTTGTTCGGCTCGTTAAAATTACTGAGCATTCATCCCTTTCATATTATTTTACACTTTTTCGGACTTAAGGGATTATATCATGAAAAAGAATCTTTGGAGTTTCATTTCTATCCCTTTCAGACTCTCTAAAATTGAAAAGGACCGAGTTATCTTTGTCGTTAAACTCGTTAAAACCGAATAGTGACAAACTTGTCCAAATGGACGAGAACGAGTTTCCCTGTCACTAGGCTCATTAAAGTATAGCGACAAGTTTGCTGGAAGGGTGGATTATAGAACAAGCATATGTTATCCTCCTCAAGCTTGACAAAAATAAAGAGGTACTGGTCAGCAATGACTGGGGCAAATTGGGAAGAAAACTTGAAAAAACTTTATTGGTAGCAAGTTTCTCTTGAACATGACACTTTCTCTCCCCATCCGAGCCAGGTTGGGTTGTTTCGTTCACTAGTCATATCACCATTGGTCTGTCACACCATCCATATTTGGGTTTAACGCTACCAATCCATCGTCAGTGTCGCTGATATGTTCAAGAGAAGTCATTCAGAGAATTCACCTGTGTCCACCCGCTGCAATACATTCACACTCCATTCTTTTCATGACCGCCACCCTGAACCCTATATCATCAGATCGTTTTCACCTCCAAAATCATTTGCTTCGTTCCATGTCGTATATGTGGGATTCATTAAGGCCCTCCTACGACGAGTCACTTCTTGTCGACATCAGCTCATTATCCAAGAAGTCGAACTAGGAACACCCCTTTCAGTACTTTGAAGCTTGCATGCCTCAATGGCAAGTTTCTAACTTTTGGCGACAGGTTTACATTAATGGCCTTTGTCCGAGAGATTTTGTGTGGTGTTCGATTCCAAGTCCTTTTTCACACCATGTGAATTGTATTGTAGTACCTTGAGGGTCATTGTCATTATTGTTGATTCCTCTCGCGCCTATTAACAGCTTACATCATTGGCTGGTAATCAATCGATGTCTTTCCATGTTCGACTCCAGAACATTTTTCACATGGATCGACTTGTACTCTAAGTGAAGATTGAACGAGTTTTGAAGACCCCGGATCTAGTTTCATCCATCCGGGCTGTGATATATTTAGGAATATAAAGACATCAAATGTACATCATTTTCGAACAGATGATCATCCAAATCGAAGGATGATGAGTCTGAATCATCAGTCTGCTACACAGACGATTGTCTGTCCTATGTACATGAAAATGAATTTATAACGCTGAGCATGGGAATGCCCGCCTCAGCCAAATCATGAAAAATATTATGAAGATAATGTATTGTATTGTATCTTATTACAGGTCGCCTCCCAGATTGAAAAAACTTCATATCCTCATGGTAAAGCATTTCACCCGACATCAAAAGGTTAACGACCTCATGCTTTAGGGGGCAACTATTATAGACATTTTTGGGCACTGCAACCCCAATCATAAATGTCCATAAACTGAGGGCTCCTAAGTCCCTAAAAGTGTTGCTTCACTACCTAAAGGAACAAGGCTTTCCTTCTTTCCCTTTTCCCCCCACCTTAGTGAAACCCTCGGGATCTTTGCTTGTGGTGGTTTTCGTGTTGTTCTCCAGATTGTTTGATGGGTAGTCTCTGTATAGGTGCTCGTGTTCATGGCACTTACGACACCTGAAGGGGACATGTTCATAGTCCACCGGTTGCACCCATTCTTCATCATACACTTCTAAAATGATCTCATCCAGAAGTGCCCCAGATAAGTCCATTTCCACACAAATCCAAGTGAATGAGGTGTATTTACCTCTTAGAGTCACATCTGATATTTTTATAAAATGCCCTAGTTTATCGCCGATAGCCTTTAGAGACTCTGGAAACCAATAATATAAAGGAAGGGAGTATAGTCTTATCCATACTGGTATTGAAGTGAACGTTTCCTGTTTTGGGAAAAAAATCATCACCCATGGTCACATGTAAAGGCTTGCAGCAGCATAAAAATAGGGTCCTCCCTCAAATACTCTGTCTTTATCTTCTAAGCTCATGAACACTACCGTAAAGAAGCCCTTATATCCAAGGTGAAGGCTTATTTCCCCCTTTGGTTTCCAGTGATTCCTTATCCATGCCTGTAAGGCCTTCTCTATCGGCCAAATCCCCATAAATTTGCATATAACTATGTGTTCCGCCATGTGCTCTCTGTGCACCTGTAGCGTTGGGTTGCTTAAAACGACTCAAGGAATAATGGTCAACTTGGGTTTACAGACCCTTGTCGCACTCATAGGTGCAACTTTCTGACTGCTACCCTCTTTCCTCTTCTCCCTGCTATCTTCCTCATGACTTTCTTTATGTCCGTGAGGTTTGATATTTTTGTGTTAATATCCTCAGTTATCACCTCTAATGGTTTCTTGAAGCGATGCAGACCAGTTCCATTGCTTCTTTTCGCGGCTATTTGATTGTAGGAGGGAGTATAACTCCCTCCTCCATGAGCCACCATGGCTATCAGCGCCAAACCCTAATTCAGATTGCAGAGCTCAATTTTCCTCCAGATTTTCTGTTGAATTCCACATCTAGTATAACCTTGTTTAGACATAAATCTGTCAAATTTAGATACCACTGCCTCGGATCCTGTTTTAAGCCATACAAGCTCTTCTTCAACCTACACACTAGTTTCTCATTCCCTTTTGTCGTTGCATATATATCTCTTCCTCCAAATCCCCATGGAGAAAGGTTGTCTTTACATCTAACGTCTCATGATGCAAATATTCAGCCACTACTAGACTTAAAATAGTTCAGATTGAAGTCATTTTAACAACAGGAGAAAATATCTCATCAAAGTCTATACCCTTTTTCTATGCAAACCCCTTCACCACAAGTCTAGCTTTATACATTTTTCTACCTCCATCTTCTTCCTTCAATCTGTAAACTCATTTATTATACAATGTTGTTTTACCTGCAGGCAACCTGACTAAGTCCTAAGTCTGGTTATGTGCTAAGGATTCCATGTCTTCTTTCATGGCTTGCTCCCGCTTCTTCCTGGTTTCTACCTGCACTGCTTCTTCATAACATTTTGGTTCACAAGAATTAGTCAACAATACATAATATAATGAAGGCGAGTATTGTTCAGGGGGTCTACTTATCTTGGTAGATATTCTAACACCACTTCCAGGTGTTTGAGGTTCTTGTTGCTATTGTTGTTCTGTCTGTTGATCATTATGATGTTAAGGCACCTTCTCTTTTCCTGTGGTCTCATCAAGCACTGTGTATTCTCTATTTTCTTTTTCCTGTTTTTTTCCGGCATATGATCCTTATATAAAACCTTTCATTGAATATGACATCTCTACTCCTAATGATTTTGTGTATTTCATAATCATAAAAGAGAACCAAAATCATTAAAACCATACCCAATAAAGGTACTTTTTTTATTTTGCCTCAAGCTTTGTTCTATTTTATTTATTAATGTGGACAAAGGCTTCACAACCAAAAGTTTTTAAAAATGAGTAGTTTACCTTTTTACCTTTCCATGTCTCCTCTGGAATACCACCATTCAAGGAAATTTAAGACCCTCTGTTTATTACATAAACAACAATATTTATAGCATCTGCCCAAAATTGTAAAGGAAATCTTGCATGCAATCTTATGCACCTTGCATGCTCCATGATTGTCCCATTCATCATTTCTGACACACCATTTTCTTGTGGTGTTCCTAGAACTGCCTTTTCTCTATGAATTCCATTCTCTGAACAGTACCTATCAAACTCTTTGCTACAATATTCACCTCCATTATTTGATTTGAAACACTTCAACCTTTTTCCTATCTCAATTTTAACCAAAGCTTTCCATTTCTGGAAAGTATCAAATACATCAAACTTATTTTGAATACAATAAATTCAGGTTTTTCTAGTTGCATCATCAATATAAGTAACATAATAACAAGAGCCACTGACAGATAATACCTGAGCAGGCCCCCATACATCTATATGCACAAGCTCTAATTTTTCTCTCTTCTTTTCTTTCCCAACTCTGAGGAATCTGACTCTCTTTTGTTTTCCATAAACACAATTCTCACAGAATTTTAAAACAACATGCTTCAAACCTCGCAACAAATTTCTTGAGTGAAAATTTTGCATCCCCTTCTCACTCGTGTGCCCGAGCCTATGATGCCACAATGTCGTATATTCTCCAATAGAGGTTAAAGCATTAACAGAATTAGAAATACCATTGTATAAATACAATGTACCAACCTTTTCTCCTTTTTCTATTACCAGGGATCCTTAAGTGACCCTCCAGGTTTTATCTGTAAAAGTAGTTACACAGCCTTAACCATTCAAATTAAATTTATCTTCATATCTGGAACATGCCGTACCTCCTTCAATATCCATTGATTTCCATTTTGTTGTTTTATGAAAATTGTACTCATTGTAATGATTTTACAGGGTTTATCATCACCCAATCAAACTTGTCCAAAATCTCCTTGAACATAATTATGAAAATGTTTCCTATCAGGTGTGGCATGGAATGAGTCCCCTGAATCTGCCACCCAGGCATCAATAATATTTTCTAATGAAATAATCAAAGCATCTTGCAACACATCACTTGTCACATTCACTTCATGATTGTTTTCTTGTTGCGCGTCTCCTTCTTTTCCCTTCTGAGACTTGCAATCTTTCTTCAAGTGTCCTTTCTTCCCACTTTTCCAGCACACTATTCCCAATCTAGACTTGGATCTGCCTTTCCTTGACTTACTGCAATATCCTAGGCTCTTTCCTATTTCCATTTTTCTTCCCCTAGTCTCTATAGTCAAATAATTACCCGATGTCTCTCCGAAGCTTTTCCATCACATTTCCTCGCTAAGGATTGCACTGACAACATCATCAAAATTTAAAGTACTAGATCCAGAGACAGAGTTACTAATAGCCATAACTAAACCATTCCAACTTTCTAGCAATGAGCATAGAAATAACAAAGCCCTAACTTCATCATCAAAAGTTACCCCTACAGAACTTAACTGGCTGGTAACTTTATTAAATTCATTTAAATTATCGGCAATCGATCTACCTTCTGACATCTTCATATTAAATAAACGATTCATAAGAAATACCTTATTTGAGGCCAAGGGTTTTTCATATAGTTTGTCCAATGCCAACATTAAACCCTCCATTTTCATTTCCTTCGAAATATTAAAGGCTACCAACATCGCTAAACACTGTTGTATTGTTCCAAGTGTCTTTCTTTCAAGAATATCCCATTATGTGTATGTCATACCTATCAGCTTCTTTGTCTTTCTTCTCAATGGTATGTACAGATCTTTCTGATACATATAATCTTCCATTTGCATCTTCCACAGTTGGTAATTTTGGTCGTTAAATTTTTGACCATAAACCTACCATCTTCTGCCATTTCTCCAACTCGAACGAGGAACCCTTCTCTCCTGTGAGTTTATCAGTGAAATAGACCTTCGGCTCTAATACCAGTTGTTAGAAAATTATATATTATAGAGCAATGGAACACATAAAATATATTGCAGAAATATAAACACATAAAACAAAAGAGACACAGATATATGTGGTTCACCCAAATTAGGCTACATCCACAGAGAAACAGTCAGTCGTTTCTTTTATATTATCCAGCAAACTGAAGAGATACAACCTGTAGTAGATTTGTTTTAATTCCCTCTTCGCTCTCACACAATCTCCTATATTTTTCTCACTCAGAATATAGATATACATAAATGCAATACAATTCCCTCATATATAGTAAGGGGTTGCCTTCTAAAGCAAACAACCCTAGATTAAACATAACTTCTACCGTCAGATCTTTGCCTAATGAACGGCCTAGGTTGACTACAAAATTACAACATTTAACAAGGAAATTTTACATCTATTTTTAGCTTCGAGGGTGCTGCCTCCTATCCCCTGCCGAGGGGGCTCCAAATAATCGTCATCCCCCCCTGACCTCCCTGGCAGTGTAAATTTACGGGCAACATTTCCGCCACATTATGAACTGGGGTCCTATTAGATTCTTATACCAATAGGAGTCATAATTTTGAATGACTAAGGTTAAGCCTTTTAATATTGTACATACCTTTCTTTTCTGCAAATGTTTTCCATATTAAAAATTAAAAAATGTAAAGAGGGTATTTCCTAAAAGAAAAATCAAAGGACAAAAAAGAGAAAAGAAGGTTAAAAAATAAAAATATATGAACCCAAAAAACAAAAGAGACCATGAAAGTGTGCAAATCTAAATGCCACTACTATTTACTTTTATGCATAATAATTATTGTGTGCAGTTTGTTATTCATGCCACAATCCATGGTAATCAAATTGTTTAATCTTGATTATATCATGTTTTGAATTGTATATTAATAATTACAAAATAAAATCTGACAAACAGTTTAATCTTAGCAAATCATTAGATAGGTAGAGAAAATAAAAGGAGCTCATCAATTTAATCTAAGCCCTTGGATTATGTAAGGTTAGAAGTACATAGTTCGTTTTATAAAAGAAAAAATAGGATAAGGGTTTGCTAGCCTAAATGCACCCAAATAAAATGAAGAAAAAATGGTAGCGTAAGTAATGGGTAAGTAGAAGAAAGGTTGTTGAAGTATAAAGTTGATTGGATCAAAACACATGCATCATGATTAGACACATATTTCAATATGTATGATCGATTAGGGAAGAAAAAGCAAAGGTTTGAAAGTTAATATGATTAACTCCCCCTCATTCATTTTTCCCCTTACTAATTTCCTATCCACAAGTATACTCTAACACTTTAAATCCTTCAAATCAAAGAGGCTCAGAGCATTTCTCTGACTTTTGGTGGGACTGAACCCTCATCTTAATGACTTATGGACATCAAGTGTTAGAATCCCCTTCATAAAAGTCATCCCCCTTCATTACTCTAATAAAACCCATTTTCCTAAAGATAAACTTCATTTGCCTAGGAAAAGTGAAAACGCCCATGTAAATTCTATTTCACTCAAAAAACCCACAAAAGTGTTTTATCCTAAGTATGAAATGTATGTGAATAAAATGCACAAATTTTACGTTAATGCTAAGGGTATGCTCACTCCTCTTGTTTCATATTAATTTTTAAATATATTATATAAATCCCCATATACCTTTTCTTGTATATTAATTAAATCCCCTATATAAATATCCCAACCCTTAGTTTAATTATAAACTATACCATTTACCCCATATCCTGATGAATAGATAAATCACGTCATTAAACCCCGCCTGATTGATTAAACTCGTGATTAAGTCTTAAGTAATCCCAAACCACCGAGGTTTGAAGCACTGGGACCTCCAAAGCCCATGCTCTTATCACTTGCGCACCTCCCTCACCCAACTGTCGTCTGATCACCATCTCCCTCATCCGATGGCCCATAGCCCTATCAGCTACACCCAACGGCCCACAGCCATATCAGCTACACCTAACGATCGACCTTTACCTGCCCGATAAGGTGGTTTTCCTTGGCCCTCTGACTACTACGTGTCAAGTGCTGGAGTAGATCGGGTGACCCCTCCTCAATACTGCCTCCTCCACAAAAGCGGTGTGATGGACTGGGAAACTGCCTCCCCACTCAACTCGATAAACCACCTACTGTTCATACATAGAATCACATGCCAAAAAATGACCGTTGCTCCATAAAAAGGCCAAGAAGCCCTTTTTAGCCTTTTTTCGCTCGTTTTCTTTATGAACCTCTGCAAACCAATGTGATTCCTTCAAATGTTGAATTCACCAATTGAACTCCAAACTCACTTTTGAAGAAGCTACAGAAAACCCCAATCAACCTCTCAGTCCGTACCAGAGCCATTCAAACTTCTGCAGCTACCATGAACTCCAAATTTGAAGATAATTCACCCAATTCCAGGTATTTCACCATTAATTACCACTCACCCTTTCAAATTTGAAAACATTCAGCCTGTAAAGTATTTTAATTAAGTAATTAATTAAAATTACTTCAAATTTGAAAGTCTATTGCCCAAACCCTTCTCAAAATTGTCAGTTTCCGTCAAAACCTCTGATACAACCCTACACTATCAAATTAAAATCCACGGGAACTGAATTATGATTTCCCCTATCGCCATGGATGTCTGGCCTATCACCACTTCCCATTTGGACCTAGACCACCTCCCCCTGGTAGACCGAGTTTTTCAAATCAGAGATACCAATGCATATGAGGTCCTACTCAAACTTCATTGTTTAAGTAGGCACAGATATCTAAACCATTCTGATGACATTGGTCTTTGGGAATCTAATTTTCCCAAATACGAATTTCCTCAAGTACATGTTTTCCCTTAAATTGTCCATATGTTCCATGCATGTTACATTCCCATCCAGAGAGCTATAATGTCCCCTGACCAGAAAGTCATGTTTACCATCACAGCTGAATCAATCAATGAGATATTGCAAGTCCAACCAGGTCCAAACTTGACCCCACACTCAATTAGAGATTTGTTAGACCAATACACCAAGTTGAGTCCATCAAAATTGGCCCAATGTTTCAAACTTTCATTGTAGAAGAGCAACACATTCCCAAATATTCCCCTCCATATGTTTCTGCCATTTTCTCTAAAAGGGGTAAGCATATTGTGACTATGATATCATGTGTTTTACGTTGTACTGATGAATTTGTTGATGAGCTTGTCCTAGCCTTCATCCCCATTTTCACCCCAGGAAAGCCTCATGCTACTATATACAATTATGCCCAGTTCATCGCTGAAAGGATGCATGAACAATTTACTAGATGCATAATGAGAGAGTGTTTAAGTACTCATCTGTACTTTACCATATGTTTTGTATTATCAATCAGACAGATTTCCTTTCACACTCTAGAAGCTTGATACTAAAGGCCAACCCAGTTCAATCATATTTTGGACACCATTGTTCCACAGGTATTCCTCACCATACACCTATAAAGAGTTCATTGACTCTTTTGTCCATGTAGTCATGACTATCCTGACAGGAAGTCCTCCACCCAAAATAAGCCAAGGTATTAAAAGAGTACTTCAGTTGTCCAATCTATGTAAAGTGGGAGATTGGTACTTTTACCAAAACCACACTAAGATAAGAATCTATGGGTGTTAGCCTGCTCCATACAAACTCCCAAAATATCGTCCCATGAGGTTATATTCTCTAGAGTATTACAGAAAAATAATGAACTCTGATGAAGTCAATTTTGTGTCAACCAAGAAAAGAACTCAATTCAAAGTCAAAAATCAGTTAGGCCCTTTCATTTGCAACTCTAGAGAAGCAGGGCAAGAGGCAAATATGATTCTGCAACAGATGAAATTTCCAAACAGTTTCATGTGGAGATATGAACCTCAAGGGTTTATGACCAAACTTAGACAAAAGGTAAAATTGGGGCCTTACATCCATCATCCCATACTAGAGAATGAAAGATATGCAAATCAATGTGAGTGGTTAGAGAACACACTTGTAGATAGGGATAGCATAAAGGTAGATGTTGAGAATGCCTTGATTGATTTAGAAAGACATCTTGATGAAAGCTCGTTTTTGCGGGTACCTGAACAACAAGAAAGAACCATGAACACCCCTCATATTATGCAGACTCCTCAGAATGAGGAAAAGAAACCTAAAAGGAATAGGGAGGGAGCCTCCACTTCAGCCATGGACACATCCAATGTGATATACAAAGGTAGCCAGAGCAAAAGGCCAAGGCTCAATCTTGTTTCAAAACAAGAAGACACAGAAGGCTCAGCAGAGGTAACTAATACTAAGTTTGACATGAGCAGGCGCATAGCTCCATCTGGAGAAACTCAAGAGCCATCCACATCACAAACCCAAATGTTAGAAAGGCAGCTCAGTGTAGAAGTTTCCTCATTCAGTAGGCCTACTGATAAAGACAAAGGAATTAAATACAAGCATAAAGAAATTAAAATTAGAAATAAGAAACTGAAGGCACAATATTATGCTTAGTATCTCAAACTTACACCTACAAACCAAACTAGATTGATGTTAGCTTTTGACATCAAGGAGGGAAAGATGAAAATGTCCTTTGTAAAACCAACTGTACAACAGCCAAGGACATCAGCAGATTACAAGAAGATTGATTTTAAGGTATTGGCAAGGGATATTCATCCCATTGACCAAATTGAATTCCATAAACAAGCTGGAGAAATGATTTGCTCCACCCTAACTGGAAAAGTCATAGTTGCCCATCAATTGCAGAACTCATTGACCAACATCACAGGCCAAGGATACCAAGATTAAGTCTTTGGAATAATTAGTGATGAATTGGGACATGATCCCAAAGATATCAAAGCCACTGAGCAATTAATCAAGAAAAAGAATGATGACATTGCAGCACTTAAAAAAAATTGAAGATACCTCAGTTGCAGCATCCCTAGACACAAGAAGTTTTGGAAAAACAAACCAAGCATGAAGAGTTGATGGACTTAGTCCTCAAACTCAATGATCATTTAAGGGAAACCGAGAAGGAATTGGACACTTTAATTTAATTGAAGCAAAGTGATACTGCCACTACATCTGCAAATGTCATCCCAATAGTCTCAACAGTGGTTCCTTCTACATTTGCAGCCTCATTGGCTCCCACAACTCCATAGCAGAACAGGTTTCAACACAATCTACATTAGCAGCAAGTAAAACAAGAGAAGAAGCAGCAAAGTTAATAAAGGCTATGAAGAGATGTCCATAGAGGCTACAGAAATGAATAAGCTAAAAGAAAAGGTGATAAGCTTAGAAACTGATTACAAGCTTGCCAAAATCATGCACAAGGAAGAAGTGCACCAAGCTGCCAGAATGAATGAAAGATTAAAAGCCATGGAGAAGGAACTAACACTAAAAGAACCTCTTGGGAAAGCTAAGGAACTGCTATGGGCCAATATCATTGACTCTATCAGTGATATTTGGCCATCTATTCAGGTAATTGTTTGGTAGATAGATCTAATAAAGATGGCTACATAAGCCATCCAAAAAATAAAAGTGGAATTAGGAGAGATGCCTGAAGATGCCACCAAAATCATCCAATTCCTTAACAGTAAAAATAGATATGAGCTTTAGTAATTGGATATAGAGGATAGAACAGAAACAATTTTGGAGGTAAGGAAGGTCCTTTCCAAGAGAAACTTGATGTTAAACTTGGAGGACAAATGTCAGAATATGCAAGTAGCCATTGATAGATTTATGGCTAAGTTCCAAATTTTGAGGGAGAAAGGGTTACCTAGTCCCTTAGTCATAAATGACAAACTCATGACATAGCAGGATTACAACAACAAAATCAGAGAACTAGCAAAAGAATAGGCTAGTACATCATCAATCAAGGCATTTCCAACAGGCAAAGTACTTTACCAAACCTTTGAAAACTTGTTTTACCTCTAGCATGAGGTAAAACACTTGTTTGTCAATAAGCCTAATTTTTCGAAGTACACTGAGGCAGATGACATATACAGAAGGATGCTTAAGATCCAATCACCTGATGCTAAAATGTGGGAAAGATTGACTAATTTACTGTAAGGAAAATGCAGTAAAATGGTTAGTGTACAGTGAAAGTAAAACAGCTAGATGAAAAGATGAAGATAGATCAGCAGAGTCAAAGAGTATCAGTGTCAAAGAGTATCAGATAAAAGCCAAAGTAAATGAAGATTCAAATAGCAAAGTAGCACAAACAACTAAAATCAAACCATAAAGGCAAACATTACCATAATAAAAGAGACAGCATGAAAGCAATTCAATAGCTGTCTCTATCTTCTTGCAAGAAGTTGTTTTTATTTCCTAGATTAAATCTCAAGTTAGTTTGAGATATTTTGTAATAATTTTGTATAAATAATTCACAATTCGAAGTATGAAGGGTGGATTCTTAGACATTTCTATATAATTTTGACCAAAAAAGCTGTAAAGCTATTGTATCATTGACTGAGGCAGCAAGCTAGATTGATGAATAAAGACAAGATATTTCACAGGATTCATGTGTTGAGAAAAGTGTAGACAAGTATTTTCTTATGTTACCATTATCTTTCTTAAAGTTTTTCCATAATATTTAATGTGTTTATGAATCTGAATGCTATAACTGGAACAATATCTCAGAATTTGTTTAATTACACTCTGTTTTAATAATTATGCATATAAATGTTTTCAACTGATATCTAAGTTAAGGAATTCTTAATTTCTCCTTAGTTTAGGTTGTTTCTTGATAATCTAGATCAAAGGATTCTTAATTTCCCTTTGCTTTCGATTACCCTCTATTCCTTGTTTATATTTCAGCCTGAGAACCCTTAATTGCTCTCTCACCCTGATTAAAGCCATTTGACCCCTTTGTTCCAAAGACCTGCACTTTACTCTGCTATCTTACCCGTTGAACATTCCCTTTAGTGAGTTGATCTAATTTTGTTGCCTTTCTATTGACTCCATAGCCCAATGGTCTAAAAACATCATTCTATCCATCTGTTTTAAGGATCCCACCATCCAATCTTGAATACAAATCAAAAACCCCCATAACATTCATAACTAGCCTGAAATCCAAGCAAACAAAACTAAATCATATAGAAAGAGCCCTCTTTGAGCCTAGGTTGGCTAGAGCCTATGCTCCAAAGTTGGTTTGTGTTTACCTCGGTCATTAATTTTCTTCTAATAACTTCTAGAGAAATTTCTGAGTGATAACATAGTGGCGACTCCACTAGGGAACAACAAATCCTCATTCCTAATAAAGCTTTAAGAAAATTCTAAATCTTCATTTTGGGCCTCTTAGAGTCATTTGTTAGAAGCTATTTTGAAAAAATCTCACAAAAACAATTAAAAAAATTGAAATTCTAGCTTCTAGGAAGACTCATTTTACTAAGGCTAATCTAGATCCAAACCCTGCCTCAGTAGTTGATAATCCCAACCTAATTTCAAGAAAATCTAAAAAAGAAGAGACTTTGGTTAACCAAATACCATTATTTAAAGCTAATTCAAGTCCTGATTAGTGGTTATTTTTAGAAGAACTTCCCTTTGATGTGACATTTGATCTTTCATTATTTAGAACAAAATCTGAAAATGATATCGATGAAATTGTTCTAGATCCTGATTTTATTGCAGACCTTGAAGTTCAGCACACCAACAAATCAATTGATGAATACATTCTGAAATCTCCACAATCATCCATTAATATTGCCACAACCCCTGAGCTTTCTGAACAATTGTCCACTACTTTGAGTTCACCATTATTCCCTTCAACTTCAACAATAATACCTTCTGAATTCCCTTCTTCACCACCATTTATACCTACACTCCATCACCAACCTATGGTTACTCATTCATCATCTACTAGTCCTGGTTCTTCTCCACTGCTGCATCATCTCCAAGTACCTCAACCCCACATCTCAACCTCCCCCAACTTACAATAATGGCAAACAGATATGCTCTTGTTTTACCTGCCTAACTTCATGCTATGCCTGCAGATTATCAGAGTAAGATTTTCTTGTTTGATGTTATTGGTCATTACACTGCCCAGCAGCATGTAAACAAGATGTCTGACTTTTTTGAACTACATGAAATAGATGAAGCAGATGTCTAGATGAGACTCTTTGCCCAAACTTTAACTGGTGATGTCAGGAAGTGGTTTAAAGCCTTTCCTACCAACCACATTATAGACCTAGCAAATTTTCAAAGATTATTTATTGATAGGTGGGAAAAGAAAAAGAATCCCCTACAAATCCTTTCAAAATATGATAATATTAGAAGGGGGCCTAATGACACTGTTCAAGATTACTGCACTAGATTCAATAATATATATAATGCAATCCCAGTTAACCGTAAACACCCACCTGACTTAGCGTTAATAAATTTCCTTAAAGGTTTTGACACAGATATGGCATACCAACTTAGGGAAAGAAACCCCCCAACATTAGAAGAAATTCAAAGTGTAGTTGTTAGTGTTGAAGCTAATTTGTTAGCTAAAATGGCTAGAGTTGGAAACGAAAGGAGAGGAACTGCTAAGGATGAAACTTCACCATCTGACATTAAAATAGATAGTCTAACCAAAAGTATGGAAAGACTAATGGATAGAATAGAGAACATGGAAAGGAAACACCAATGGGATTACCAACAAGCACCTCCAGTTAGAAACCCAAATTTCAGAAAAAACTAAAACATTGGGAAAAACAGACCAGATCAGAACATTAGGCCTCCTTTTCAAGAAAATTTTGCAGAGACATCCCATCTAGAAGATCCAGAACAAGATACGCAAATTAATCTAATGAGAATAAATGATGAGGACATTGTTTTTCTAACCCAAGATGAGAAGGAACTGTATATGTAGCAGCAATTACAGGAACAATCTGGGAAATCATTTGATTACAAATAGGGATATGATTCTGCCATCTTTGAATTTCATAAATAGTATAACCTAAGAAGCAAAAAGAATGTTGATGACCCTGACCAAACTAAGAAAAAAGTACAAAATCAACCCAAGAAATAAAAGAAGCCCCTATTTCAAAAATCCTCCAAATTCTCCCTAGGGAAAACCCTAAACCTTCTAGCCCCATAATTGTAGACATAACCCTTGATCAACCTTCTGTTGATCAACCATCCACTTCAATTCCACCTAAGGAAACATTGGACAAAGCTCAAAACATCAGATTTGAAAATCCACATAAGGAGGTTCCCAATAAAGAGAAAGAAAACAAGCCTACTCAAATACCTGTTGCAAAAATTCAAAACCTTCAAACAGAAAAAGTCTCTTTGCCATTTAGTTTGGGAGCAGAGATAACAAAGCTAAAAATTTCAATTCCTTTAACAGAACTAATTAAGAATGAAACTTATAAACCACAGATAACCCAGACCTTAAACATTGTTGAGAATGAGGATTCAGTCAACTTGTTTGACGACCAACCAAAACTCATATTTGGTCCAGATGTTAATGGAAAACCATTAGAAGGAGGAGTTTCACCTTTTTACATTAGCCTTAGTATCCATGACAAAATTCTACACAATGCAATGTTGGATTATGGGACCTCTCACAACTTAATGCCCAAATAAGTGATGGAGAAATTAAACCTAGACATTACAAGGCCTTATAAAGACTTATTCTCATTTGACTCCAGTCAGGTAAAGTGTCTAGGATTGATTAAAGACTTGTGTGTCACTTTAGTCCAATATCCTACCAAAATCATCCTTATGGATATTGTAGTTGCTAACATCCCACCAAAGTATGGCATGTTGTTATCCAGATCATGGGGAGCCAAACTTCAGGGATCCTTACAACTGGATATGTCATATGCAACAATCTCTGTTTTTGGACAACCTAAGAAACTATACCGAGAAACCTTAATGAAATATATGGTAAGTAGTCAAGATCAGCCTCAAAACTTTCCCATCTACTCCATACACTCACATATTGATTCTTTTATCCTGTATAATGTGATCAAACACAAGAAAAAAATTTAGACAGTACTAATACAAAACCAAAAGAAATTGCAGTTTCTACACAAAATGAAACTGACCAGACTACAGAATTGTTCAATAAACAAGACAATCAAATTGCTATAAATGATGAAAAGTTTGTTGCACCGGATAGTGTAAATATAGATCATGAGATGTTATGGCATTTAGAATTTGATGGATCAATTAATAGGTTAGGAGCAGGAGCACGAGTGTGGATATATAATTTGGAAAATGATTACTTGGAAGGCCATGCATATAGACTGAATTTTAAATGTACCAATAATATGGCTGAGTATGAAGCATTAATTTTAGGTCTTATGTTAGTTAGGAATCTAGGAGCTAAAAGAGTTTCTGTCATGGGATACTCTGAATTGTAAAACATATTGATGGTGTATATATGACAAAAGACCCTAGATTAAGTTGTTATATGGGAATTATCGTAGAAATACTTAATACTTTCCTAGAAACAAGGCTAGCAGTAATTCCTAAAAAACATAACATGCAAATCCATAGTTTAGCAATGTTTTCCAGCACCTGCAAATTACCCTTCCAACCTAACCATCAATACACTACTAAAGTTAGGTACAGACCTGCAATTCCAGATAATTTGAAGAATTGGAAAATATTTTCTGATGATAAACAGATAAATAACTTTTTAATTTCAAAATAAGAGTTTACCAATAACAATATAGATACTAATGCATCAATAGATCCTCACACTAAGGATTAGATAGAAATAAATGAGATAGAAGGTGATGAGATAGATAAAGTCAACCCAACTAAATTTACCAAATTAGACGTAGATAACTTAGAGCAAATTGAGATTGATGAAATAATCAGTGAAGAAACCAAAGTAATTAATCTCAAAGATAACTTCTTACCAAAGAGATTAACCCCTCTGGAATCTTTATTTGATTCAAATGATGTTCCTAGGAAACCTAAAATGGAACCTTTAAGGTCTGATATAGAGGAATGTAATATAGGCATCGAAGAAGATCCTAAACTGATTAAACTTTCAAAATAATTACCCCCAACTGAAAAAGTGAAATACATTGAGTTGTTGAAAGAATTTTGGGATGCCTTTGCTTGGATTTATGAGGATCTCAAATTATATGACACCAACATCATCCAACACACAATTCCTATTAAAGAAAATCAAAAGCATTTCAAACAAAAACATAGAAGGATTAATCTTGTCTTATTATCTACAATTGAAAAAAAAATCAGAGGATGTATGATGCCAAAATAATTGCACCAATCAGATTTTCTGATTGGGTCTCAAACTTGGTGCCAACTAGAAAGAAAACTGGTGAGACCAGACTCTGTGTGGATCTCAAAAACCTCAACAAAGTGCACTAAAATACAATTACCCTCTCCCCAAAATGGACCACATTTTTACAGAGAGTAGTTGGATCAACCATAATCTCATTGTTGGATGGGTTTTCTGGTCACAATCAAATCTTGGTTCATCTAGATGACCAACCCAAAACTGCCTTTACTACTTGGGGCACATTTGGGTATGTGAAAATTCCTTTTGGGCTAATGAATTCAGGAGCCACTTTCCAGAGGGCTATGGATATAACCTTTGCAAAAGAAATTCATAATTTCCTAGTGATATATCTAGATGATATTACTGTATTTTCAAAATCTGACAATCAACATTTGGATCATCTAAGGCAAGTTTTTATTAAATGCAAGAAATTTGGAATCTCCTTAAACCCCAGAAAGTCCTTGTTTGGGTTAGAAGAAGGAAAGTTGTTAGATCACATAATTTCAAAAGATGGTATAAGAATAGACCCTGCTAGAATAGAAGCCATCCTATAAATGAAACACCCTAGGAACATTAAAGAGTTAAAAGCTTTCTTAGGAAAAAATAATTTTCTTAAAAGATTTATATCTAATCTGGCAGAGTTAATTAGAAAACTAAACAACATGTTGAAAAAGGACTCCACCATAAAATAAATTATTGAGGCTAAAAAATCCTTTGAAGACATTAAACTAGCCTTGACTAAAACACCTGCGTTAACCAGTCCTAAATTTGACAGAGATTTCATCTTGTTTTCCTTTGCTTTTGAGCACACAATTGCTACAGTTCTATTGCAGAAAAATGACGAGGGCCATTTCTTTCTTCAGTAAAGCCCTGAGAGATGTCACCTTGAAATATAATATTATGGAAAAACAAGCCTTTGTTTTGGTCAAATCCATTAAGGACTTTAGGGTATACATAATAGCCTGTGTTCCCAATTTAGTGGTTAAAGACATCCTCACTCAGGATGGTCCTGATGGAAAGAGGGGAAAGTGGATTGCTACTATTTTGGAGAAAGATATAGAAATCAAACCTACTAAGTTAAGCATGGGCCAAGGTTTAGCCAAACTCATGGCTGGATCAAACTGTCAGGGCTTGGATATAAACTTTATTGCAGAAACAGATAATGAAGAAGAGATGGAGACTCCACTAATCAGCCAGGCCTTTATTGAATCACCTTGGTATGCTGACATTATTTGTTTTACTGAATTTACAAGCTCCTCCTGAATTATCTAGGACTAAAAGCAGGTTTTTGAAGATTAAATCCTTGAAATTTTGTATTTTAGACCATGTTCTATTTTGGAAAGATCATGAAGGTATTCTTCTCAATTGCTTATTAAAAAATGAGGTTAAGAAGGTTTTGGAAGAGTTTCATGAAAGTGAATGTGGAGGACACCTTTACTGGAAGACCACTGCAGATAAAATCCTTAGAGCTGGTTTTACTAGCCTACCTTGTTTGCTATTGTCAAAAAATATGTGACCTCCTGTCACATATGCAAAATTTTTTAGGGGAAGAAAAAGCTCTTACCTTTACCCCTCAAGCTAATCTCTGCAGAAATGCCTTTTCAACAATAGGGTTTAAACTTCATTGGTGAAATTCACCCACCCTCCTCTACCCAGCACAAATGAATTCTCACAACCATAGACTACCTCACAAAATGGATAGAAGCCATACCATCAAGGCAAGCCACAGATACTATTATCATAACCTTCCTTGAAACCAATATTCTATCAAGATTTGGATGTCTAACTAAGTTCATTACTGATAATGCAACAACCTTTAAATCCAAAAGAATGATAGATTTCTACAATAAATACCATATCACCCTTGGCCATTCCACACCTTATTACCCTCAAGGTAATGGACTGGCAGAATCCTCAAACGAAAGCCTAGTAAACATCATCAAGAAGTTACTAGAGGACAATAAGAAAATTTGGAATAAAAAGCTAGTCAGTGCCTTATGGGCAGACAGAATGACTACTAAGAAATCAATTGGTACTTCTCCCTATCAACTAGTTTATGGGATGGAAGTTGTCTTTCCATCCTCTTTGGGAGTACCAATAATGAAAATACTTCAAGAATTGCAGGTTGGACCAAATAGCATCCAAAGAAGAATCAACCAAACTATTCATCTACAAAAAACCAAAGGAGAGGTCTATGTCAAGTCTCAAATTGTGCAGGAAAAGATTAAAAAGATTTTTGATAAGAGAACCAAAGCTGAACATTTCTACATTGGTGACAAAGTGCTTAAGTGGGATTCAAGGAGGGAAGACAAAGGCAAACGAGGGAAATTTGATTTCCTATGGAAAGGTCCCTATGTCATTTATTCTTACAGAGGAAATAATGCTTTCTTCTTGAGAGAAATTAATGGTACAGATGCAGAAGGTGGGTCAGTGAATGGTCGAATACTAAAACATTACTTTGAACCAAGTTACTAATTTTTATTTCCCATTTGTACTTACCTTATTTACAAAGTCTAGTTTGGATTCAATGGTGATCTTTGAAGTTGAAGCCTGAAGAGAAGGCCATAAACATTAAAAGATTTACTATCATGAGTATCAATAATGCAGATCCACAGAAAGACATATCAGCAAGGTAACATCAGCAACAATTCAAAGGCTACTAATCTTTAAAGTTCTTGACATTTCACTAGAAAATGTCACCCCCAAGTGGAGCCATTGTTAGGTTCCTATACCAATAGGAGTCATAATTTTGAATGAATAAGGTTAAGCCTTGTAATATTGTGCATACCTTTACTTTCTGAAAATGTTTTCCATATTAAAAATTAAAAAATGTAAAGAGGGTATGTCCTAAAAGAAAAATGAAAGGACAAAAGGAATAAGAGGAAGTCAAAAAATAAAAATATATGAACCCCAAAAAAAAAGAGACCATGAACGCACGTCTAAATGCCACCACTATTTTACTTTTATGCATAATAATGATTGTGTGCAGCTTGTTATTCATGCCACAATCCATGGTAATCAAACTATTTAATCTTGATTATATCATGTTTTGAATTTTATGTTTATAGTTAGAGAATAAAATCTGACCAAACAGTTTAATCTTGGCAAATCATTAGATAGGTAGAGAAATAAAAGGATCTCATCAGTTTAATCTGAGCCCTTAGATGATATAAGGTTAGAAGTAGATAGTTTGTTTTATAAAATAAAAAATAGGATAAGGGTTTGCTAGCCTAAATGCACCCAAATAAAATGAAGAAAAAATGGCAGGGTCAGTAATAGGTAAGTAGAAAAAAGGTTGTTGAAATATAAAGTTGATTGGATCAAAACACATGCATCATGCTTAGACACATATTTCAATATGTATGATCAATTAGAGAAACAAAAGCAAAGGTTTGCAATTTAATATGATTAACTCCCCCTAATTCATTTTTCTCCTTACTTACTAATTTCTTATCCACAAGTATACTCTAGCACTTTAAATCCTTCAATTCAAAGAGGCTCAGAGCATTTCTCTGACTTTTGGTGGGATCAGACCCTTGACTTAATGACTTATGGACATCAAGTGTTAGAATCCCATTCATAAAAGTCATCCCCCTTCATTACCCTAATAAAACCCCTTTTCCTAAGGATAAACTTCATTTTCCTAAGAAAAGTGAAAACCCCCATGTAAATTCTATTTCACTCAAAAAACCCACAAAAGTGTTTTATCCTAAGTATGAAATGTATGTGAAAATGCGCAAATTTTATATTTATGCTAAGGGTATGCTCGCTTTGCTCGTTTCATATTTATTTTTAACTTTATTATATAAATCCCCATATACCTTTTCTCTTATATTAAATAAATCCCCTATATAAATATCCCAACCCTTAGTTTAATTATAAACTATACCATTTACCCCATATCCTGACGAATAAATAAATCTCGCCATTAAACCCCGCTTGATTGACTAAACCCATTATTAAGTCTTAATTAATCCCAAACCACCAAATTTTGAACCACTAGGCCCCCCCGAAGCCCGTGCTCTTATCACCTTCACACCTCCCTCGCCTCACTGCCATCCGGTCACCATCTCCCTCATCCAATGGCCCACAGCCATATCGGCTGCACCTGATGACCGACCTTTACCCGCCTGATAAGGTGGTTTTCCCCAGCCCCCCGACTGCTACGTGTCGAGAGCTGGAGTAGATCAGGTGACCCCTCCTCAATACTGCCTCCTCCACAAAAGCAGTGTGATAGCCTGGGAAACTGCCTCCCCACTCAACCAGATAAACCACCTACTGTTCATTCATAAAATCACCCGCCAAAAAATGATCGTTGCTCCATAAAAAGGCCAAGAAGCCATTTTTTTACTTTTTCCACTCATTTTCTTTGTGAACCTTAGTGAGCTCCAGTATTGCAGCAATGATTCTGCAACTCCTAAGACTCCCTACTTTACTTTTATCAACCCAGTAGTTCATAAAAAACTTGGAGGCGACAATGTTGTATGCACAAGTACTAACTCTTACTACATGTTGTCACTTGATCAGCTGGAAAAAGTTCAATAGGAGCTTAAGCCAAATTCTATGAGCTCTCAGAAGAAGCTTTGAGTTGTGATGGAAGAAAGCTAACTCAAAGGAGGCTATTCTACTTGTAGAAAGAAGATGAAAACTAAAAGGAGATGCAAACCCTAGAAAACCGTAGTTTTACCCACTAACCCTACTTTTTCCAGAAAAAGAGCTGAAACTACTGAAATGGATGCCATGGACTACTGTCAAGGTAAAATGCATGTACTTAAGCTACTTCTGAAGGAAAATATGGAAGACCCATCTTTTTGTACTTTTGAGAAATTTTATGCAGAATTATTATGCTTGTGTTTTAACTATTTGTGACTGTGCAGAGGTTTGGTGGCAAAGGGAGATGGAGTTGGTTGTTGCAGATGATGAGGAAGGTGTAGAGAGGACCTAAGGAGTCCATAGCACCCTTCTGGAGATTTCCATTGCGATCAAACTTCGAAAAATCGCTCGCATGAACCTCTACATGAAGTTTGCAGGGGATCTACAGGAAATTCTACAAGAAGAGGCCGAAAGTGATTTTTGAAGGTTTGGAGGAGGAAAAATGGTGGGAAAAAGGAAATGAAGGTTGGATGAGGGTGTTAGAGGGTCTACGACTCTGTCAATGAAGATCACACATGAAAGAGATGGTTGGATTGGTTCAAAGGATAAGAAAGCGATTTTGCACAAGAATGTAGAAATTAAGCCAGTTTGGGAAAGTATGGCGAATGAGTGGACAAAACCTTGAGAGATGAACTGGAGCAGGTTGGGTGATGAAATGATGATAAGCTGGGATGGTATTTAAGTGAGCTGCACACATGCTTCTAAAAACTAATTCAAGGAGAATTAAAAAAACAAAGTTTTACCTATTTTAACCTAGTTCTGCACTAAAACCCAGAAAAGTGTTGAACAGAACTTTATGCACAGGAAATGATGCAAGAAAGCCATGGAAATTGAACAAGAATAAATCCAATTATGTAAATACAACTAACATTAATTTCTCCAACTCAAAATCTCTCACTAGCAATTGCATTGGAAAGTAAAAACAGTGTTTCGGTGGCAGCAAGAGTGCCTTGATCTCAATTCATGGTCCCACAGAGGGAGAAAGGAGATCAAGTCCTGCTTGGTGGCATTTTTGTGAATCTTCTTCTATTATTGCAGCAAACTATCTAATCAATCTTGAAACTAGAACAACTATTATAATCATCAAAAACAACCTCAGTAACAAAGCAAGATTGAATCTAAACAACAAAAATTATTTCATTGCAAGAAAAGTACATATAAATACACAAAGGAGGTATAGCCCCCTAAGAAAGATCAGAACTAGTTCAAGGTTGGATTCATCTTCATTGAATCAAAAATATAATAATTACATCACAAAACTGTCTGCAAAAGGAGCTGAAAATAAGCCGAATACAACTACAGCACTAAACTGCAAAAATAGTTTATCCAATGGCTAACCTACTAACGTCTGAGGCCTTCTTATTTATACAAGTGAGGACTCCCAACAATCCTCCTATACTTTAGGGACTCAGCTACCAAAACTACAGATAACAGCAACATCAATAAACCTACTTGGCTACCCCTTGAAATCATCATTTTTACTTGTTGTAGTCCGAGCTATTGATCGAGAACTCAAGGAAGGGGTTATTTAATGCAGGAGACACCCCTCCTATAAGTCCTCAGCCATGTTTCTTCGAATTTGGCTGCCAATCTGCTCATAAATGCTCGGTTTTGGTCCAAAAATGTCCAAAAATCTACAATAAACACTCATTAAACTTCGTGGTAAAGTGACTATCCCCATTCACTCAATTGACTTAAATATATTAAAAAATATGCACAAAACTATGGAGAATGGTGGATTAAATGGAAACAATAGGCAAAATGAGCCCATATAGTTACCCATTTCTGGGGCTCATCATCACCCCCCTGCTGAATGGGTTGCTCATCCTCTAAGCAACTAATTTAGTTCTTCATCCTTGATAGCCTTAACAGCTTCTCTGACATCCCAAGCTTCTGAGGTGATGTCCTCTTCCCTGTCATGAAAACCTGTCTTTCTGCCCACTTCCTCCCACTGCTTTTGTTCTTCTTCTTCCTTAACCCCTTCTAGTAGTCCTAAGAATAGTGGAGGACTGAACTTAAGGCCAATCCAGTTGGCTTTCAGGTTTTGTATTGATTGTTTGTATAGGGGCACTCTTGCCAAAGCCTCCCTCATTCTGGTTGGGAGTGATACTCCCTGATCTTCATGCTATATGACAAGGTATTCCATCTCCTCATGCAAGAATGAAGGCAATCATCACCAAATAGTCTTTCCATATCTTCAAAACGGGCAATAGCTTGCGCTTTCCTTTTAACATAATCCGGGAGAACTTGAGGGTTTCTTGCAAGGTGTTGATGAGCATATATGAGAGCTGAGGGGTCTTCCGGTTCTGCCCTAATTAGTAGGGGCTCATTCAGTTCTTTTGCCATGATCTGTTCAACTTCTACTGCTCTTTTATCCTCATGGCTCATCCAAGAAACCATAGCCATGAGCTGTACCTCTCCCAGTGCCGCATTTGGATCCCAAAAGTTCATATCGGGAAGTGCCATATTGTGTAAGTAGAATTCTGCTAATTTGTCTTTATCCTCAGCTGCACTAGTAGCACACAGATGCATAAAATGACCATAATATTGGAAAGGGATTATGCCCCTTTGGGCCAATGTTTTGATTTGGAATTGGAAACATTGGTCTTTAAGGTATAATGCATAAGATCTAGCAAGTTGTTTACATTGCAAGGCTTTTATTTCCCAGCTAGCCATGCAGGCCATTTGGGCTTCTCTTTCCTGCAATTGTTGCTTTAGCATCAGCACTTCAACTGCTGCCTGAGACTCCCTTTCTTGCTGCTGCTTTATCATCATTTCAACATCAAGTTGTGGCTCTTCCCATGGCTATTGTTTCTCTGCTATTTCATGATCTGCTGGGGGACCTTCCTATAGTTGTTGTTCTTCAAACCCTTTCAGTTTCCCTTTGCTATAACTTCTTTTTCAACAATGCATTTTCCTCTTGTAGCTAGGCTCTTTTAATTCTTTCAGTATCTCTCACTGTTGCCAACTCCCTTCTTAATTCTTTTAGTTTTTCTTCCATGTGGCCTATATCTGCAAATCCCTTGGATTTATCAATTTTCATCCAGGTGTGTGTTCTAATTCTTTCTTGTTCTAATTCAAAGAAAAGGGGTATAGAAAATTTCTGTGGGATGATCTTCCCGCCATCTAGAAAGTTGTAATATGAGGCCAAATTAGGTTGAGGGCTTGGTTTAGGTATCTCTTCGGTCTTGTCTTCTTCTTGTGACTGTTTCGCTACCTCCTCTTCTAATTTTTCACTCTCGTTTAGCTTGGCCAGTGTTTCCTGTAGAGAGGTCTTAGCTTCCTGTAGAACTATTTTGGTGTCCATCAGTCTGATTCTTTGCTTCCATGTGGAAGGTTTGGGACTTCCTTTCTCATAAGTGATAGATATTTTGGAGGGGCATTCCTCCTTTTTCTCAGTAGGTGCATCCTCCAGTATTATAGGTTCTTTTAATGGTGGTTGGGGCTTGCCCACCTTTATCCTGGTGCTCCTCCTGGCCTTGAAATACATGGATACTTCTCTTTCTCTTTTTCCCTTTTGTTTTGCTGGAGTGCTCAATGCAGCCAGCACAATTGTTGCTTCTTTTGCCAAGGTTTCAAGGGATGTTTCTTCCTATTGTTTTTCCCCTTCATCTTCTGCTATCTTTTCCATGCTTACTGTTTCTGCTATTTCTGGAAATGGCTTCTCTTTTTCTTTTCGGGTTCCTACATTGCTTGTGGCAGTCCTCTTTTATCCTTTCTTAGGCTTTTTGTTCTCAATTTCTATTCTTTTCCTCTTCTCTGTCTTTGGGGTGGTCTTCTTTTCTAATCTAGGTATTACAATGGGTTTTTCAAGTTTCCCTTCTGCTTCTTGTTCCTCCTCTATTTCTTGTTCTTCCTCTGTTTGAATATGCGGTGTCTCCTCATGCACTTCTTCCTCAATTTCCTCTTTCTCTTCCTCCTCATTGTCAGATGGGCTAATATCCTCAGTCAAAGTTTTGATGTCATCATCTCTGGACATATTTCTAAAAATTTCCCAAGCTATGGGAATGGTATATGTATGTAAGGCATCTTATACCAATAGTTTGATGAGCCCATGGTGGGTCAGCTGGCCTGGGACTCCTGCATTCATCTTGGTACTACATTCTATTAAATACTGGAGGAGGAAATATGGGAGACTCAGTTTTCTAACTGGAGGCAGGTCCATCCCATACCTCAATTCATGTAGTAACCTGAAGTGATAACCATAAATTATGCTGAACCTTCCTTCACAAGTGATATATTTCATTATTTGATAGTTGAATTCATTCCATGGAGGAGCTAAGCTTGTCCTTTTGATCCCATTTTTATCCTCTATAAGATCCTCCCCAGGTTGAAAAAATGTCTTCTTGGCCACCTGTCCCAATGCTTTTTCTGCCTTGCTCCAAGGGATCCCAGGTGGAATACCTGTGATTCGACTGATAAAATCAGGGGTGAGTTCTAGGGACAGACCCCTGAAACTGACTGTGGCATGTGTTTTCGAATGGGGTCTTACGGCCATCGGAAATTCTTCAGTTACCTCATCATCATATCCATGTATTCTTTCAAATAAAATCATCCAATTTGCCCTGGTGAAGAGGGCCACCACTTAAGGGTGCTCATGTAATTGGTTGGAGTTCAAAGGCTCATTCCTCATAAACCCTCCTGGCATGGTGTTGAGTGGTTTCTGAAGTTTCTAGGTGAGGAGAAAAATAACAATTTCAAAAATCAGAGACAGAGGGACAACTGAGTTTTGTTTTTTTCTCTAATCTGTAGGAGGAATTTCTGTGTGTTTCTTCTCACAACATCAAATTGCAGTATTTCCTTTGTTTCAAGCTACTCTTATCCTGAATTTATCTTTTTCTTTTGGAAAGAAAATATTTTTTTGACAGAACATAGGGTTTTTCTTAGAGAGTAGATAGATATTCAAATTTGATTTTTTCGTACAGGCTGGTTTCTACGATTGCAAGTGTTTTCTTTACAGTAGAATATGAGAAAGAAGAAGACAGACTTCGAATGCAGAGAAGAAAACAGAGAATTGTGTAGAACTCAGGGAAAATATGCAGGCAAACTTTTAAACTCCTTTCTTTCAATCCGATGTTGTGTTTTTAACCCACCACCTTATATAAATAAATCATATGTAGGGAGGTTTACCAAGCCTACCTTGTTTTAAGCTCGAATTTTGATGAAAATCCTGAGTTTTTATTTTGTTGGTTATTCTCTGCCTTTCCTGTAGAAGTTTTCCTGTAGAAATTCTTTGGCTCCTATAGAATGCAGTAAGGCTCCTATAGAGCCCGATAGGCAAGAGGGTTTTGAAAAAACTGGCAGAAAATTGGCGGAGAACAACTGGTTTGCTACTCTGAAGGTGGTAGACAAACACTGCAGTCGAGAGCTTCGTAACATGCAAATGAACCAAAAGGGTGGTGGAGGCTTTGAGTGCATTGTACTTAATTTTTGGCGTAATCCATGGCAAGGAGATGACGTGGCCAGATGGGTATGTTATCCCCATCCAAACCATTGGTCCGACGCCAGTGTCATTATGGTTCCTCATGTTGCCTGACCACCATCACCTCCCTTACTCCCGTTATCTGCCGCCACCACTACCAGTTTCAAATGCCTTCTTTCAATCTGATGTTGTGTTTTTAACCCACCACCTTATATAAATAAATCATATGTAGGGAGGTTTACCAAGCCTACCTTGTTTTAAGCTCGAATTTTGATGAAAATCCTGAGTTTTTATTTTGTTGGTTATTCTCTGCCTTTCCTGTAGAAGTTTTCCTGTAGAAATTCTTTGGCTCCTATAGAATGCAGTAAGGCTCCTATAGAGCCTGATAGGCAAGAGGGTTTTGAAAAAACTGGCAGAAAATTGGCGGAGAACGACTGGTTTGCTACTCTGAAGGTGGTAGACAAACATTGCAGTCGAGAGCTTCGTAACATGCAAATGAACCAAAAGGGTGGTGGAGGCTTTGAGTGCATTGTACTTAATTGTTGGCGTAATCCATGGCAAGGAGATGACGTGGCCAGATGGGTACGTTATCCCCATCCAGACCGTTGGTCCGACGCGAGTGTCATTATGGTTCCTCATGTTGCCTGACCACCATCACCTCCCTTACTCCCGTTATATGCCGCCACCACTACCAGTTTCAAATGCCTTCTTCCTGAGTTGACATGCCGCACGTGCTGACTACATATCTGATCAGTAGTTTGAATTTGGACATGGCTCAACTAAATTCCACAAAGGTGTGTGAACTGAACAAGGGTGGCTAGTTAGCTAGACACCCATTCCACGTAATTGACCATTCCCATAGTTCATGCAGTTTTGAAATATTATTCATGCAATCGAGGAATAGGTTTAGGCACTTACCTGCTCAGTCGTTGTTGTGTTATGCATATTTCGAATTTTGACACTTCGTTTCTTCATTCTTGTTGTTGTTTGCACTCTGCATGCTCAGCCTTGGGTTTTTCCGATGATCTCCCATTCAAAAATTGCTCTTCATACATCCTATTGCGCTGACCCTGTCTCTGGAGTATGTTTTTCAAAGGGATCAGCTGCTACAGGAATCCTGTAGGATTTCCTGTTGGTGCTTCTCCTCTTGAAATTCAAGCTAATATGTGAGTAGGGATAAAACTACTAAAGAAGGTTTCAACTGAGAAGAAATCACAGCTGGAGGGTATCAGGTAGGGATGAGTAAAACTATTGCTTCCTTTATTTGTCATCTTTTTTCTTTTTGTTCTGTGTTTGCAGGATGACAGAAACATAATATCTGTGTGTGGCTATGCAAGGACAAAAATGAGTGGAGATGTAGGTGTATAGGGATGGAATGGCGAAATGGGAAGATGGATGGTGGTAAAGAGGTTCACAGGGCTGCTAGACTAATTTCCAACCCTCGTGTTCTGTTTTAAAATGGATTTTGGCCTTCCTGTAATTTCTACAGGATCCTCCTGTAGAAAACACAGGGTTTCCTGTAGGATGCGGAATTTCAGAACAAATGAGACCAAAACTTGGGAAAGGATAGCAGTGATGGGGTGATGGACTATGAAGGGTGCATGCAGCCTGTCATGTATTTTCCTCTTGTGCAACCCTCCTGCAATGACCTTCCTGCAACTTGCAATTTATTCAAAAGAAGTTAGGTTTTTTTCTTTTTTCTTTTTTCTTTTTTTTTTTTTTGAGACAGTTAGGGCACCTCCAGGAGGTTTTCACCCTCACTGCTTGCCCTGGGCGCCTCCAAGAGGTTTTCACGCAAGGATCTTTTATGCCATTTTCTATTTTTTCTATTTTTTCTATTTATTTTTTTGCTCGGGGTGTGGGTGGAGTGGAGACAGGGACCTACTCCACTACTAGCACTGATTTACCTAGAGTTTCAATGAACTCCTGCCTGGAAAGGGGCTTCCTATAGATCTTCAAGCGATGCCCATTGATGATCATGGGGATGGCTTCTTCATTAATGGTCTGAATAAGGACTGAACCATTGTCATTGCATTTTTCTACTGTATATGGTCCCAGACATCTTGTCCTCAACTTGCCCTTGAAATCTTTGTATCTTGAATCATACAGCAGTGCCCAATCTCCCGGCTGAAATTGTTTCTCTTTGAAATGTCGGTCATGCCATATTTTTCTTTGAAGTTGGACTAACTCTGAGTGAAGAGGGGCCTGCATTCTCTGTTCATCTTGTCCATTTAGATGAAGCAATCTCTCCCTTTGTGCATGGTTGAGATCTAGGTAGCTGAGCTGCCATCCTTAATATGTTATATTCAAATTCTATGGATAGCAAAGCCTTCTTCCCATAGACCAGCTCATAGGGTGTGAAACCTGTGTTGGTTTTCCAAGTAGTGTTATAAGCCCAGGTGGCCTCAACCAATCAGTCTGCCCAATCTTTTCTGCTACTGCTCACTAACTTAGTCAAAACCCTTCCAAAACTCTATTAGTGACTTCCACCTATCCATTTTCTTATGGATGATAAGGGGTGGAAGTTCTATGCTTAATCTTGTGGTGTGTGAGCAGGTCTTCAATCAGATTAGAGGTAAACTAACTCCCTTGATCTGTAACTAACTCTCTTGGGTAGCCAAACTTGTAGAATATATTTTCCCTTAAAAGCTCAGCTACTTTTTCTTCGGTTGCTGCTTTAATTGCCTTTGTTTCTGCTCACTTTGTCAGGTAGTCCATGCACACAATGATGTAAGACTTCTGTTTTGAAGGAGGGTTGATAGGACCATAAAGTCCATGCCCCACTTCTCAAATGGCTCGAAAGTCACTTGAGGTTGCAGGGGCATCTCATCCCTTGGAGTCAGTTTCCCCATCCTTTGACATCAGTTACATTAGCTGATGTATTTCCAAACATCTTGATGAAGAGTGGACCAATAGTAACCTACCTGCAAAATCTTGAAAGCAGTCCTCTTTGCTGCAAAGTGGCCCCCACAAGGTCCATCATGACAGGTTAAGAGGATGTCAAATACTTACTCTTACCTAACACATTGCCTCAAAATCTGATATGGGCCAAGTTTGAACAGGTTGCCCCCAATCCAAGTGAATGGGGCACTTTTCCTCACGATCTTGTCCTTCTATTTTGAGGAAAGGTGCGGCAAAAACTGTTCTGAAACCAAGTAATTTACTATATCAGCAAACCATGAAGAGAGTACTGAAATAGAAAATAAGTGTTCATCTGGAATTTGATCATCCACCATTCTTTCTTCACCTATAAGCAAGATCTAGTCTAGACAGAAAATCAGCAACAACATTTTCCTTACCTGGCTTATCAACAATAGTCAAATCAAATTGCTGCAACAAAAGTAACCATCTAATGATACGAGCGTTTACATCTGGTTTATTCATCAAATACCTAATTGCAACATGATCAGTGTGTACGAATGTTTGATAACCAGTGATGTAGTGTCTGAACTTGTTTAGGGAATGGACTATAGCTAGGAGCTCCTTTTCAGTTACAGTGTAGTTTAATTCTTCCTTAGATAGGTTTTTACTAACAAAATAAATGGCATATCGTAGCTTCTCTTCAACTTGCCCTAAGGCTGCTCCTATTGCTTTGTTCAATCTGTGTGAATGTGGAAAGGTAGGGTCCAATTTGGACCTCTCAAGATTGGGGCAGTTACCAGCTTACCTTTTAAAGCATCTAGAGCCTCTTCACAGTTGTCAGTCCATATGAACTCAGCATATTTTCCCAAAAGACCAAACAATGGAGAGGCTAGCTTGCTAAAATCCTTAATGAATCTTCTATAATACCCTGCTAAGCCTAGAAAACTCCAAACATCTCTTACCTTTTGAGGAGGTTGGACCCTTTGGATAATAGCAATCTTGTTGGGATCCACTTGTAATCCTTGTTGAGAAATTGTATGACCTAGCATGGTCCCTTCAGTCATCAGGAATTCACATTTTTCAGGACTGAAGGACAAGTTCATTTCAATACACTTGACTAAAATTTTTTCTAGGTTAGTCAAAACTTCCTGGAAGTTAGAACCATAAGGAGTAAAGTCATCCATATAGATCTCCACTGAATCATGAACCAGTTCAGCAAATATGCTCAGTACTGCTCTCTGGAAAGTGGTGGGAACATTGCACAACCCAAAAGGAAGGACCCGATATGCAAAAGTATCCCATAAACAAGTGAAAGTGGTCTTATCTTGGCCTTCCGAACTGATTTGGATCTGGTTGTACCCGCTAAACCCATCTAAGAAAGAGAAGAACTTCTTCCCTGCCAGGCCATCTAACACTTGATCTATGAAAGGCAAAGGGAAATGGTCCTTTTTGGTGGCCTTGTTCAATTCCCAATAATCTACACAGATTCTCCACTTCCCATTTTTCTTTGGCACTAGCACAAAATGAGAAACCCATTCGCTGTCAGAGATGGGGTAGATGAATCCTGCATCCAACAACTTTTACAGTTCTTCTTTGAAAATGTCCTTAAGGGCTGGATTCATCCTCCTTTGAGGCCGCCTAACTGGTTTACAATCTTGCTTAATGTAAATGTGATGAGTACAGACAGAAGGGTGGACTCCCTTCATCTCCTTATAACTCCAAGAAAAAGCATCTAAGTGATTCTTCAATAAGTGACACAGTTATTTCTCCTCAGAGGTGGACAGGGATGAGTTGATCTTCAGAGTTTTTTCTGGGCCAAATTCTACGTTCTTGACTTAATGGGTGTAACAGCCCTAGATAGATATCTAATTAACTTATTAACATTGAATTTAAACTATGAAGATTACTTACCTGAGCTTACCTACATGAAGTAGGCTTACCACAACATGGTTTTGGGGACGACTCTCCTCCCAACCGTAGGCTCAATTGTGCAGGATTCTGCCACAACTGGCCACCCCCGAGCCCTCAATCAACGACTACTGCCAGTATTCCTAAGTCTCAATACTCTCCCAAGAGAATCAAGACAGAACCTCAGAATGATGGAATAAGACCCTTTCCATCCTCCTCATCATTCCTTAAATAGAAAAAACATTGGATGGGAAACCACATGCACACCTCCATGTGTCTGCATGCCACATGCCCACCCTCCATGTGTCGGCATGCTAATTTTTTGATAATTTTCTTATTTTATTTATTTT